>JXXA01000287.1:0-14036 GCA_000956255.1 Anopheles punctulatus | reverse complement strand
GCATTATAAACCACTATATTGTAAGAGGTTCGTAGAAAAATATTAAAAAGACTGCTACGTCTTAAAGTGCCCATTACTCTGGATACAGTGGCCAAAAGAAATCAAATTCGCTGACGGATGCATATTTATCACCCCACATTTGACGCGCAGAAATTATGATTGATTAACAACGGATTGCCCACGAACCGACAATTCAAAGGAAATCGTTTTTACGACAATCGACAAAACCTTCACCCGGGCCACGAAAGCCAAAAAGGAAATCGCAACACGATTCGCATGCATGCTACAATTTTCCTCTTTTCGGATTCACATCTGCGTCTATTTATCATTCACGGTGCAGAGCAGAGCTGTTGCTTTTACGATTTCCTAACGATCCACCAGCAGCAGGCTCCAGGAAATGTGCACTCCAGTTCCAATCAAAATTCGCACACCAATCAACCGCCCGAAAGGTGTTCGAAATTTCACACGCCGCAATAGGCACCGCTTGCCGCTTCCGTTGCGAGGAAATGGCGCGCTTTGCCCGTCAGCCGTCTGTCATCCACACTGCCGGCTCTGGGCGGATTTTGGTGTTTTTCAGGAGGTTAGACGACAACTGCGTCCCGATGCGTTCGCGCGATCATCGATAGTGGGTCGGTCACAGGAAAATGGGCATCATTTCCTACCGGTGAACGCGGGGGAAAATGCGCAAGCAAAGCAAAAAAGTGAAATGATCTTTCACCCGTTTTAGGTGATGCTTTTAGGAAGACATTCCGTTCGATAGGCGGTTGGTGGTGATCAACGCTCGTTAGCAGAAACTGGTCACGCAATCCAAACCCAAAGAACGTACCCACACTAGAGTGAGGGAGAAAGAGAACAAACGAAAGATGCAGATAAAAATAGAGTAGTGAACAAAACACAACGCGATCATTCATTGTTATTCCCTGTCTTTGGACATAACCCAGCACGCCACTGCCACGAGGGGAAAAACGATTCGATTGCCAAGCAAACGCTCCACCATTCGCAACATAATCTTCATTCTTTTCCTGCCCCTCCCAGGGGTTTCCACCAGCATAACTTGCATCATCTCTTCTCTCTCGCTTGTGGGGCGGCGTCCACTTCCGCAATCCATATTTCCATCGCCAGCTCGCGCGTTGTCTTTTGTGTTTTTTTTCGCATCGCTTCGATTTCCGATTTCCCAGGAGACTTCTCCTCTGCAGCAGCAGCAGCAGCATCAAACCCAGATGACCACTCACAAAGCGGTACGGCGGTGTGGATCACTCGAAAATGGAGCTCGATCTCGAACCATGGAAGAAGAAGCAGCACATTGTGGGCTGATTGTGGTGTTTTTTTTTTTTTTTGTGGAATAGGAACGACGCTGTCGACCACTTCCGATGTCGTAATTGCGAATGGACACTTGAGAAGCGGGTAAAAAAAACAGAGACGATCTTGCGAGCTAGTGGCATAAAACAGAAGCGCACGGAGAAGCTCGGCTCGGTACGGTACGCAAGAAGGTTTTACTTTCACCAGGTGGCTTTTGGGACACAATCACATATCTGCACCGATATTCGTGTGTCAGCAGTTCTTCCTCGTTAACCCAATAAGGTCAGTGTGGTGGTAGAGTTGAATTTCCTTACAGGATGTTCCAAAGATACCATATGCATACAAATTGTTATAGAAAAAAAAATATTAAAGACCTCTAAACCTCAAACTACATATAGATGAAACCTATTACATCTTTTTTTTTCTTGGATCATCCATGTAAAAACAATCATTACCATAAATAATGTCAAATAATACCCAAATTATCTCCTTCTTTAATCAGATCATTACTCTTCACACCGCAGGAGCACTTTTTCTCTGAACAAAAAATAGTTCAACGGCTCTGAAGCGAAATCGAAAGGCCTTTCCGTTCAGCAATAAAACGATCGTTTGTCTAATCAACAACCAACGATCAGACCACTTTCTTCGTTCCTCCCTCGACGTTCATTCATGACGCCACACGTATGAACGCACAAAAAAAAACCTCTCGCACAAAGGATAACCATCTGTAAAAGCCTCATACTGATCTCGCTTTGATCGAAGCGGCGCATTGCGCGAAGGCATGTACATGTACAAAAAACAAACCTATCCTCCTTTGGCAATAAAACTCACGCTCACGGGTCCTTCGCCCGCGGGAAGGAAAACCAAACCGATGCCGACTGGTTTGCACACGCACCGGACAGCGCCAGGCTCCGATCGATCGCTCCAAAACGCCCGTACATCATCTCCAAAAGCCTCTCTCGGCGAGCTTTTTCTGCGAAAGTGAACTTGCGAATCTTTTCAGCCTCCAGTCACCAACTCTCTGGACGTTCCCTCCCTCCGTGAACTCCCCGTGGAATGTAACGCATAAGGAGAAGGCAGCAGGGAAAAATGAAAAAAAAACTTCGAAAACAATCGACCAATAAAGCGAAATTTATTCCTAATCATTCAATTCTCTGGGCCAATCTTTGGGGAGGGCAGAGGAGGATTGTAAATCGATTCCGCCGGGATGTATGGTGTAAGCTCTCGCCACGCGGCTCGGCTTCACCGAGTGCTGGAGCCTTACACACGCCGTTTTCAAACAAGTTCCAGCAACATGTGCAAGGCAGCAAGGCTCGCGGGCAACCTACAGCAGCCGGTCCGAGCCCACACACGGCTCGACGCAGTCGCATTATCGTTTAATCTGATTATGGACGATTATCGATCACAAACAAAAAACAGGAAAATAATTAAATAGTACCACGGCAAGCCGCGGGCGAAAGCATTATGCCCGCCATGCCGAAGATACAGAGAAATGCGTTTGTGGAGAGTGCGTTTGCAGAAGGTGAGGTAACTTGAACAATAAATAATGAGGACGGTTTTTTTATGAAGGAAAACCATAATCTAACCACGATCGGGGGTTTCGATGTCACTTGTCACGACATCAGCATCATTATTTGACATTGACACCTGTCAAATAATATTTTGACATCAGCCCAAACAGTATCTGAAAGATTAAATTTCATATCCGTTTTCATTTGGTTTTAGGAAAACCTAAGCTAGTATAGAGCACGTGACATCCCACAATAAACACAACGAAGAAAGTGTGTTCGTGCTTTGCCGACGCAAAAATAACCGACCCAAATAGGGCCAAATAAAACTGCAAATGCAAACATTCAGTCCCATCCAAATGTCGCTTTTTAACAAAAACTCATCGGAACAAAACCAGCCGGACGGGTGTTATTAAAAAGCGCAAATAACTAAAAAACACCGACACCGTCACGTCACGTTCGTAGCCAACCTGTGCAGCCGGCAGCTTTCGACGTAACGCGGCTAACGGCCAGTTGGTCACCAGGCACCGCTTTTGTAGTCAGTGACGACCTCGTTACGGTCGCTGCATCATGACGACGACGATAGTGATCATTATGATGACGATAATGATAACAATTATAAACTTCGCACCCATGCTCGGATCGTACGCTCCTCCGATTACGAATCGATCAGCTTCCTTAGCTTATAAGGTGGATAGGGTGGGGGGGAGGCCAAATCGATGCAACCACATGAATGATCGATCAGATCGTTTTTATTTTTTGCTACACCATTTGATTCCCGCTCAGCTGATAACGCCACCACAAAAGCCACACGAGATGCATTTCCGTTCAGGTCAAAATAGCAATAACTCCCAGCAAGCCCTGGCTCGTTAGAGAGTGAGAGCATTCTAATAGCACTTGTAATCGATTTTATTACAATCTCTCTACCCTAAGCGATCATCACCCGCAGGATCAAACCGATCGTTGTTCGGTGTTTCCACGCTGCCTCACGCTGCCTCTACCGCTCTGGAAAGGAAGAGTGATCGTATAAAAATAAATATTTACAATCGCACACTTCCTGAATCGATAATGCTCGCGCGAGCGCAGCAAACGATTCGATGGGATCGTCGAATCGCACCCGAAAGGGCTATAAAATCATCAGCATGAGCGACAGACACGCGGGCGAAAGACTCGAGGAGGATGACGCGAAGCATCCTACTACATGGGGTAGCCCCGTACGATACAACTAACTAAAGGGCATAAATAATGCTAGACCGATAGACGGCACACCGAAAGAGATGGCAGATGTGTTATTTTACCCTACGACACATTCACATACGCACCCCCCCGGAACCCCCGTTCGTCGCATCTCTTCGGCAACTCAATCAATATTGATCTGTCCCCGTGGAGTGAAAGTTATTGGGTTTCGAGCGGGAAAAGTCTCCGATGATAGTATCGGCCTCCTCCTTCGCGCGCTTCGCACAATGGAAACAAACTAATCCGTAATCCTTTTAGAGCTAATCCTTTACATCGTTACTCACTTCCCGACACAACAAAAGCAGTAAAATTGTTTCGTTTTATTGTTTGTAATAGAAACTAATATTATAGCTTGTTTGATGGGAAAACGAACTTCGAGGCGGTGCTGTCAATCTTGACGATCAGTCAGCTAAACATATGAAACTGATCAGATCAGATTTTGGGGGATTTTTTTTTTGGCCATGGTGTGAATATCAAGCAGTCGTAAGCTTCAGCTTTGATGGAAAATGATCAAATGTTAGATTAATATTTTATAGTAATTTCTTTCATTTCTAAATACAAAAATTATTCATTTAACCAACGAAAAAAGTATGATTTACTCTGTCAGCCCGCACTTCTGTTTAAAATGTTTTTTGAATACATGTGTGTGGTTCACCTTATAAATAATAAATCCAAAACGCTGCTTCAAAAACATAAAATAATCAAATGTACATAATTCATACGCTCCCGGAACGTACGCTTTTGTTGATTTGAAGTTTCATACTCTACTTTAATCCTCAGTTTTCTAAAAAAAGTCTTCTACAGAATAACATGGCGTACATTTCAAATCATGGTATTGAATAACAACGCAATAAAAAAGAAAATAAATTCCGAAATTACAATTTCGCGTGTTAGCTAGCTAAAAACATTGTTTTACCATTCTTGGCACTGCTCGTACACATGCCATAAGGTTATCAGCATGCTTTGGAACGCACCATATGGCTCGCGTTTGCTTCGACGGGCTAAGCTTGGTCGTGATACGAGCGCAGGATTTATTTAATAAATTTGATACCGCGTTTTAGAGGCACCGTGAGCTCACCCACTCGCCATGTTTTCCGACACTTAATGGATCGTAAAGAATCAGAAACGATCGTTTTTCTTAAATGTCGTCTCAAACTGATTCTGTTGTGACAGTTTAAAAGATGATGAGCCAGTTAGAGACATTAAGCAAATCAAAGTCACGCGTTACACACGCTTCTCACATAACACATCAAGTTCTTGTGCGTACGCATTCGTTCGACCCTGATCTATTTTCGAACCGGTTTCAAGCGTTTCGGATACTGTCATCCGATTGCCAAATCGTCTCGCGCCTCTTTGCAAGAATGTCTTCCTTCTTTTCCCTTCGATGTTCGAACGGAACGAACACGGCAAAAGCAAACCTATCAATCACGGCGACGACGGTTTAAATGTGCCCCCGTTTACGATGATGTCAGCACAAACTTTGTTCCTGCCGCCCAACTCAGCCCAACCCAACAGCACACGCCCTCCCCTTGTGACATTGCCGCGGATGTGTTATCAAATGGCACACCAACTGCTACCCTAAAATAACGTTTTTTTTCTTCTGCAGTTCGCAAGCCACCAACGGGCGGAGACGACGACGTCGCCGTTCAAGCAAACGCAAATTAAAAATTCAAACACACACAACAAAACAAAACCAAACAACTATCACACCCCGCCCGCCGAAAGATTGAGTAATCGGTGGTTGTATTTCGATCGGCTGCATCATCCACCCGGTCGGGCAGGAGGAGGAGGACCATCACACGCGCGATGACTCGCTTGGTTGGCTCCGTTTTGATTTGTATTACGCTGTCCCGCTGGCTTTCCGCTCTTTAAAAAATTCGAGCAAAAGAAGCGAAGGAAAAAACGCAAAACTTCCGCTCGACGACACCGCCACCGGCCAGAAGTGTCTTAGATTAACGGGAAATTAGATTTTCGCTTGCTCCAATTCGCTGGAAAAAGCTGTCGGGCTCACGATGCGGCGGCATACAAAGCATAAAGCGCGAACGGAAATTTATGGTGGAAATTGATTTCTATCAAACACGCGGCCGCATCCGCGGGTTTGCTTACAAAGATCGCGTGCTCGGTTGAAATATTCATGAAGCGCTTGGCGCTGGAAATAAAATTGCAACCACCGTGAGTCTGAGACCTGCTGCCCTACGGCGGCAGAAGATCAACTGGGACGAGCGCAGCCAAGATTGTATGCAATTATTCGCGCACCAAAAACCAACGTTCAACCTTTGCACTCTCGCTTGCTGGCGCGAAGATGAGCAAAGGTCGCCCCGATCGATTAGCGTCCCGAAATGTCCCGAAAGTAGGAAAAGAAAAAGCGACCTCCACACTAATTGCGTACTGGAATTCGATGCGAAATTTGAAGGCACACTAACGACGACGACGACGATGACGACGATGACGGTGGTGCGCTTTCGTGCAAAAGCCACTAAATTATAGTTTCCTCTCCACCACCACGAAAGCCGCGTGGCTTTACTCGCTGACTGGACGCGCTAATTGAAGGTCCAGGAAAAGAGCTATAATTTGCAAAGATGCGCACTACACGACGGTAGAGCAGGGAAGCGGGGATGAGGCCGGGAGGGGACGGTTCAAACCCGCACAATATCCATCCGCTTAAGCCGAAACTCCGAGAGGGGTTTGTGAGGGTTTGAGAGTAAAGCAAAAAAAAAATCAATCAATAGTTGATGGTTGAGGTCGATCGGATCTATGTGCATTTGCGGATTAGACTGCTGTATTGATAGCAAGAGTGATGGACACCAGGGGCCCGTTGGTGATGTAAATAATTATAGCACTACTTTTTCCCATTGTGAAGAAAGTGTGAAGGAAGAAATATGTAATTTTGGATTTTTTTAGTGTAGCTTGTAGTAAGCATTGGTAGAAAACAAAATTACACATTTTTCATTTGTGTTGGTAAATTTTAGTGAAAAAAAGAATAACAAAGGACTTCTTTATGAACGAATTTATTACCGCAAGTTATACTGAATGATAATGCAGGCCTTTGGACATATCCTGCGCCCAAATGGAAGCATATCGACGGATTATTAAATAAAACAATGATTGGTATAAAGCGAAATTCAGTCTGTATGACTTAAACAGCTCTGAAGTTACGTCATAAGCACTCACTTTGCACTTCCGTGTAGCATTAGTGTGCAAAAATGAAAATAAAAACAACTGCACTCGCACACAACAATCGACGTCATTCTCTGCCCGAAATACACACCCACCAAAATATGCAAATCAATCCAGCTGTAGAGCACCACTTCCACCGTAAACAACGAACAAAGCTTTGCTGTGTGTGTTTTTTATATATAAAAGCAATGACTAATCCACTTTAAATAGGATTAAAAAAAGAGGTATTTAACAGCATTTTACAAATGCATCCCTTGTAACAAACGAAACACTATTGTGCATTCTACGTCACCAGCAAAATGTAACGATTAAGTTGAGGAAATTAATTCACCCGTCTCGCACAGCTGCCCTCAATCCGCGTGCGGCAGCACACATTTCCACACATCGGGGCGTCTTTTCATCGGCTTGAAAAATCGATTTCCGCTCATTACCGGTATGTAAACAATGCCCCTGCCCTCTCCTACGCCCGTATCAATCTAGCACACACACACATACACGAACAAACACAAAAAACGAAGCCATAATGAGCAGCCGGATTAGTAGCAGTGGCGGCAGCTATCGAGGCTAGGCAAACATACGATGTGGCGATAAGTTATGACCCCTTTTCAATCGAAGAGTAGTGTGCGCGTTTTTTTTTTGTAGCTTCTCAAAGTTTTATAAATAAATAATTCATTTATGTCAAAACCGAGCGTGCTAATGAGAGATCGTGCGTAAACATTTCATGACACAACGATGAACGAAAACATGGTTGGGAAATTCGGCTCGTAACCAAACCACCTACAATTTAGGTGAATGGAAGCGAAGGAAAAACATCCCGTAGAACATGTAAACTCTACCATCTGAAGAAAACCATACAAACACTTCACTATCAAAACAGATGCTGCGTTGTTTAGGTTCTGTTCCAAAAAAACAAAACAACAACAAGAGCAACAAACAAAAAACAACACGATCGAGTGGGTGGAAACCCGATGTTTACACGAACAGGTTGTCTTGACGTTTCTTGTGAGGAAAAGCAGATCCCGAATACCAGCTGATTGTGAGAGTAACGACAAAAAAACCGTACAACCTTAAAACACGAGCAAGTAACAAATGCGCATGCGTTTCCCTGCCGTTTCGGGTTATCTGCCAGACAGGCCGGCCGGTGAAAAACTCTCATGTACGCACACATACAATCGCAGCAAAAAGTGTCAAGGATTCAAACACGAAACCAAAACAAATTCCCTTCCGGAACAGCTGACTGGGAAGCCGTAATGAACGTGAGAAAGACGTCAGGACAGAAGGCGCGATAATTAAGACGTTTCCAACCCGGCCCAAAAACGGGCATAGATTGCTTTCTCTCCATCCAAGAAGTACCGAACCAGCTCCCAGCTTTTGTAGGTGAAAATAAATTAATTGCGATTGTTTACTCCATTTCGTGCGCAAAATACTAAGCCCGATTTTAGCGAACACATCATTCGCTAAATGTTTTACTTACACGAACCCGTAATTGCTATTATTTGGCCAAAATGAAGGGAAATTCATTCAGGCCCATGTCGGGTACGGGTGGTAAACAACATTTCAAAGGTCACTAGACCGTCGTCCCGTGGCCGGTCGGTTTTGCTGCCACATTTCTTCGCACACAAGTCAGTTCCGTGGTCGGAAAATTCGCGTCATTGGCGGGGAGGAGAGAAAGTGCTTCTCGAACGTCCTTCAAGCACGTTGGTGGGATCGAATTAAAGAAGAAAAAACGCATCAGACCCCACCAGTAGGTAAGCTATCATAATTCAATTTGTGGGGCCTTAGTTGGCCAATTTCCGAACCAAGCCCACCCGAAACAACAACAAAAAAAACTCCCCGACACCGACGAAATTCACCCCACGCGCGGCTCATAATTGGCCCTGTCAGGCCGAAGATTTCCCCCGTCGGGGAGGAAGGAGACGAGGCGGGGATGAGGTGCGCACCCATGTTTGAGGAGAGCAGTCACTTCGCTTAATCTTAACTTAATAAAGAGAAATGCAGATGCCGCGGTGCGGTGTGTGGCATTATGTGCGATGATGAGAAGGGAAATTTCGTGTTTCGGAAGCCGCGGGAAGCTCGGTAAAACGCGGCGAAACGCGCCAGATTCCAAAGTCAAGTTCGCGTGGGTCATTTTGCCGAAAAAGCCTTGCGGCCCCGCGTCTGCGAAGGTCTTTGCAAATTTGAGGCCTATGTGAGGGCACTGCTGATATCAACACGCACACATCCGACCGGACCTTTCATTAGTGGACGAACCACGGAGATTTGGCGCAAACGGAAAAGAAAGCCTCCTTCCCACTCCCGGCGGACGATAATGTCTGGTATATCTGGGCAGCCAGCAGCAAATAGCATGTTACAAACTCGAGAGCGCAGAAACGCAAATCGCAATCCGATCCGGGCGGCGTTTTATGAGAAGAATCCTGAACATGTGTGTGTGTATACTTCAAATGATGGACCAGCAGGGGCAGCAGCAGGAAACTGACAGCTTAATTTTGAGGTTAGTGTTAGTTCCGATGTACCGAACGCTGGAATAGCTTCCAAGCGTGCCACGTGTTCCGTTTGTAGGCGTCTCGCTTTGAAGGCCTTTCGGTAGCATTGCGCGTACAGGAACGCAACAAACAAAAACCACATATAAAACACTGCTCGAAGCACAATCCAGACCCCTCGCGGTTGCCCTGCGCGGTGATCGGACAAAAAGAACGTAGCAATCTTGCGGAGAGAATGCGGAGGTACGTCTAACGGACGCAAACGGTTGCGCGCGCTGTTTCGCACTAGCCGTTGGAGGCTCATTTCCTCCAAGCAAATACCAGCCAACGCCAGCAGTTTGTCGATAAGGTCAATAATATTGCCCCGCGTGAAGATATGGACCTCAAGACATTGAAGTAACCGATCAGGTTCGAAGAAACGTGCGGGACACCACCGTCGAAGAATTCAATGCTTTCCGTGCACGTACGTTGGGAGCCACGTCGTTTGATACATTCCTCGTCACGGTCGCACGTTCTTCAGGCGATCCAGCACCAGCAGAACAAGAAACTATGTGTGGCTGTGGCTCCCGACCTTTGCTGAAGAAGAAAACAGGTTCTGGGCAGCCACAGATTTGCATGCAGATGGGAGGCTTTTGATTCGTGATTCTTATGCTTAATCGTGTTGCGTTCCCATCGCAGCATTCCGAGCCGTCGCACGTTTTTATGTCCCGCGGCTTGTCTTGCCATTCGTTCGCGGCGTTAATGGATCATAATCCAAGTTAATGCGTCAACCGCACCCTACGCCGGGTGTTATCAGGCGTCCAGCATCGCACCAGATAAGAAATAACATACACGCACACACCCCGAAGCAGATAACAGCACAAATGGTCAGGCAAGAGTTCACTACAAATTCCATTTCAAAATAACGTGCTATTGTGCTGCCCCATAGATGATGAACTGAACAAAAAAAAACATATTTCGTCACTTCGTTCCAATATGTAGGAAGAGCCGAAGTATTCTCCCAATAGATTTTAATTAGCATCGCAAGCTTAAGGGAAAGTTAAATCCCGTGGTCAACGAACGGATTTTTTTCGATCGCAGCCAGTACTTGGCAAGCAGGCTTGCCAACTGCTTTCGATCAGTATGGCGACGTTTTCACGCGCAATTTCGATAATTTCGATTAGAAATCTTGCACTTGTTTTTGCTTGCTTTCCGCAACAACTAAATCCGCATTCGAGAGACTCTCATCCTTGGCACGTTTTGATGGGAAAATGACGCCAATTTTGTGCCGTATTGCAATATTGTGCCGTTGGGGAAAACAAATTGACAAAATTTGCATGAGGAAGAGTAGCGGCTAATTTTCCCATTTCCTCATTTCTTCAACCCTAATCGGATCGACCGATCGAATGGAAAGAAAGGTTGGAAGCTAGTTTTGAGCATTATTTAAAACCGTTTTGCCGATTTATTCAACACTGATGCGCGGTTTGTTGCAGCCGTTGCAAGAGCCTGAATTACGTCATTCCGTCGTGGAGAAATGTCAACTATCTTTTCTGGGAGCTGCTGCTGAGATTGCAAGATGACGACGACGACGACGACGGTGACTACTAGCCTAGAGAGAGAGAACAAGTACAGGCCAACCTTCGGTGCACCATTTACGGCATGCAGTCTAACCATTTTCCGCATAGCGCACAACACCGCGTCGTTCTCGGATTCTAGTTTTGCCTTCTAAGGCTGATCAGTCCGGTCAGTCCAGCGGGAAGGTGTTTCCAGTAGCGAAGTATGCCTGATCGAAGTAGCCTAGCACAAACACACACATACACATAGCAACACTTCAACATGTGTTGGTTGGCTGTACTGCCTTCCTAGCTCCAAGCAGCAACACTTTGATGGTCGATTGTGTTACTAAATATCGTCTCGGGCGAGTCAAGAAGCGTAGCTCCAAAGGAGTCCGCTGGAAAAAAACGCCATCACCGAGACAAACACCAACACCGACGCGGAACAAGTGTGTTGAGAGGGAGGGAGAGAGAGAGAGAGAGATGGAATAGACCAATAACAACCGCCGAGAAGAGCATTATGCAATTTGTCTGGGGGTAATGGCGCTTGTTTGTACATGGTGCGTGGTGGCTGCGAATTCTGCAGCGAAACATGAATTGGCAACCAAGCCGCAAATGCAAACTGCAGCCTCCGCGCTGGCTCTCCCCCGCTCATCCACTCGTTAACCGACCGGATGTGGTTGATTTGATCGCTCACTCGACTGGGGAGAATCGTCATCAACATCATCATCATCATCCACGAGAGTCAGGTGCAGCGTCTAAAAACGAATCGAAAGAAATGCAAGCTTTCTGCTCACATCACACACTCGGTTCGCCATGCCGTTTTTGTGATTCTTCCACACTCCACGCGTTACTGCACGCACACAGCCGCAAAGCAATGGTGAAGAAGAACACGCATCAAGCTGAGCATGTGTGTGTGTAGCTCACGTCATCGACAAAAGAGCTGCAAGGTTATGGTCGTCATCCGGCGTCATCTGCCACAAAACCCTGCGGGAAGTTGCGGGATCGAACGGTGCATATTTACATTCAATTGCAGCTGCTGCTGTTTCGGTGATCGCTTTTCTGCTTCTTCCGGGGCCCGTCTCGGTTGACACGCGTTCTTATCCTGCTTTTGTGCAGCCTATTCTCCTCGCTTCTTTTTTCAACACACACAAACACACACACAAATAGCACACAGTATGACTTTATCGTAGAAGGCGCCGCACGGCGCGCCACACAAAAGATGATGAACGCACACTCCCTTAACACACGGCGTAAGGGCTGTAAGACGCGTACTTTTGCTTAATTACTTTATCGGAGGCAGTGATTTATACATCACAGTGCCTCCCGAACACTCACGGTAAGAACTCACTACTCCTCACACGATTCTTCCCACTAGCGTTGCACTATAGAATGGGGTTAATCTTGGGCCGCCGTTGCCGCCTTGCTAACACTACCATACACACACACGCACGCACGAAAGTGATATTTCAGCGAATCTTGTACAATTTTTTTTTTGCTTCTCTTGCGTGCACACACACGCATTCACGCTAGGATAATAACGTGGCGGTCACAGTGCCGTCCGTAAATTTGCTTCGTTTTGCTGTACTTTTTCTTAATAACTTCTTTCACACGACCGATTATTGAGGCGAAAAGCGCGAGACCGAAAATACATAAGCAGTCGACGTACCAACGCACGCACGTCCGCTCTTCACGATGTTTGTTTTGATTTAAAAAGAAGAGCAAGAAGTGAACGCGCTGACAGGTTTGTGCAAGCAGAAGTGGATGCAAAGATGGTACGCACACGGATTGTTGCGAGCGCCCTCTACCAATACCTCGAATGACAGTAAGGTTTGACAGACACTTAAAAATATGTTTGAAACTCGTGAATCAACGCAGTGGTTCATTCAATTGTAATTCATGTAATTTTATAATTTTAAAAATAAGCAAACAACACAATAGCTTATGTTCTCTTTGATAAAAAGATGTGTAACACGATATTAAATGACCTCTGTCAATTATTTTCCTGAACCAACCTTGCGTATTTCTCTTTCTATTACGCTATTTGACAGCGATGAAGATATGTCATTTTCGAAGCCGTTAGATTTCAAAATTTAACACTTGAACATCGGTCGAATATTGTTAAATTGCAATTGAAAAGAGTATTTTAACCATGACTGAGCTGTCTTTAATATAAATATTGCCATAACCAAGCAATAAATACAAGAAATATGGCACATACAACTCATCTTTGCTATGATCGTTTTGAGTTTCGTTTGACACCCCTGCACCACTGTTTATTGCACTTTATAACAGTTATTTAAGCAGCTGTTAGAAACAGCTCATTATTCCGGTAACTTTTACAAATTCCTCAATAAATATCACTGCTGTCCAAGGATCGCAAATTTTGTAATTTTTCTTGATCATATTTCAAATAGCACAATATTGCTATGCATTGAACACGAACATGCTAATATGACTCATGGAGGGAAATAGTGGAAGCAATGTAATAACCTTGTTTTATAGAAGTATTTTGTGTATGCGTTTTGTTCGTTTAGTTCGTTTAGATAGTGCGTTTCGTTCAGCTCATCATCTACATTCACTTCTGCCCGCACAACCAAACAAACTCGTGGTAGTTCATGTTGATATCCTACGAAAATGCGTTGAATTACTTTAAATGCATTGATTATCTAAAGGCTGTGTACTGTGGTGTTTGAATAATGTTTGAAGATTTTTTTATAACGGTTGATTTGAATAAATCAAGTATTTGCCGTCTGACTAGCCTCCACTTTAAATAGCGTACCCAATGATATAAATCCGTGCGG
>JXXA01000286.1:0-10424 GCA_000956255.1 Anopheles punctulatus | reverse complement strand
TGTATGAGCGCCAGACGATGGCTACGCAATGCTTTACCAACTCTCTTCTTTTCGTCCCTAGAATCCGAACCCACCGAACGACTGGTGGGAGTGTTGACGCAGCGTGCCCTATTCGATTACGTCGCCGAACAAGCAACAGCAACGGAAGTGGCAAACGGTAATGGAAATGCCGAGTGAAGCACTGATTTCCAGTCCATGATAAAAAAGCACATTCCGTAGGTAGTACGCAAAGCCTACAACTCAATTTTTTTATATCGACAAAACATTATTATGCTTATAATAAATGCTACACACTCCAACTAACCGTCCAAGTCCCTATTTTGAATTTGAGAAAATCCTATTCAACGTACCTGTCGTGTACTAGCGCTATATAAGAAATTATGTTACCTTCTAGAAGCTATTTAGAACAGTAGCACATATCAACGCACACGCAATGCGAAAAGCTGCAAATTTCTACGTCGCTTTATCACTGCACGAACTTCAACAAATATTTTTCACGAAAGCGAAGTTACAATTTTTAAAAAATCGTGGGACAATTATCTGTAGGGAATAAAGAAAACAACCGATCTGTCAAACGTTTCGCTCAGAAAATTGTGGCTGTCAAATCGTGCCCGATGAAAAAATCTTCCCCTTCCTTTTCCGACAACAACTAGGATTTGCTGGAGAAAACACAAACTTTAGAGGTTTCGTACAGGGGAATTATTTTCTTTAGTTGAGGAAAATAGAAATAACCGTCTAATTGTTTACATACAGGAATGCCGATCTTCCGTTAAGCGTATCGAGCAGTTTTACGAATGCACCAACAACAACACAGGATAAAATCGAGCAGAAAACGTCATCGGAGACACGATTTTGACAGTTCTTTCATTTGTTCCGTCTCGCTCGCACATTCTCGCTGTCTCTTTCGTACCAGCAGGCAAAACTGTTTATCGGTTTAGCAAAGAAGAGGAGACGTTGACGGCTACACACGAAAAAAAAAGATCGCTGGTGGCACTGTCCCGTGTTGCTGTGTGTGCGCGTTTCGTCGTAGTGTTCCCTGCCAGGGGAGAAAGCCAAAGCCTGCCAGAGTAGTGGAGAAAGTGCGGGGGGTGTGAAAAGTGCGTTTTCCACCCGTCCGCAGAGGGTTTTTGGGGCACGTAATCTGGTCGCGCGACAGCGGAGCGTCCATTCCGAGCGTAGCGGGCTCCATATCGTAGGCCCACGTAGGCCAGAATATTTCTTCTGCGTGCGTGTGTGTATACGTGAGTGTGTGACGGGGGCAAAAGTCTACTGAAGCGAGGGTGGAATCGAGGTAGGCTCTTCAGCGAAACGGGCCATGCCAAGGTACGACGCCAGGTGACCGGGATTGTATCGTATGAGCTGGCATTTGACCATCGCCACCATCGCCACCACACCACCACCACCACCACCTCCTCCAAACCATCACCATCAAACTGTCTGTTGGCATACGACCAACCGAGCAAGAGAGAGAAAAGAAGCGAGAAGTGTAAAACATCTATCAACCACGGTTTCGGGCGAAAACCGACTGGCCCCACAATCAGACTGAACCAAGCAAGCAAAAACACCACCCAAGATGGCGCTGAAGATGGTAAAAGGGAACCTCGAGCGAATGTTCGACAAAAACCTCACCGATCTTGTGCGCGGCATACGCAACAACAAAGATAACGAGGTAAGTGAGGCGGGCGGCCGGCTTTTTTCTGCGGCGGTGGCACGGCAGTCGGGTTTGGGAGCCCGTTCGCAATGGAGGCCACCGTGCGGAAGCTGCTGTGCCGGGTCGATCGGCGTTACTTTATCACGCAGCATCCATTGCAGGCCAAGTACATCGCCCAGTGCATCGAGGAGATCAAGCAGGAGCTGCGGCAGGACAACGTGGGCGTCAAGAGCAATGCAGTCGCGAAGCTGACCTACCTGCAGATGTGCGGCTACGACATCTCCTGGGCCGGGTTCAACATCATCGAGGTGATGAGCTCGAACCGGTTCACGTGCAAGCGGATCGGGTATCTCGCCGCCAGCCAGTGCTTCCACCCGGACAGCGATCTGCTCATGCTGACGACGAACATGATCCGAAAGGATCTGAGCTCCACCAACCAGTACGATGCCGGCGTGGCACTATCCGGGCTGAGCTGCTTCATCTCGACCGATCTGTCACGCGATCTCGCCAACGACATCATGACACTGGTAGGCATCCCGGAAAGCGCCAACATACCGTTACCTCTTAACCGCCAACCGATGCTTCCCTTCCCGCAGATGAGCTCCACCAAACCCTACCTGCGCATGAAGGCGGTGCTGATGATGTACAAGGTGTTCCTGCGCTACCCGGAAGCACTGCGGCCCGCCTTCCCGAAGCTGAAGGAAAAGCTGGAGGATCCGGACCCGAGCGTGCAGTCCGCCGCCGTCAACGTCATCTGCGAGCTCGCCCGGAAGAACCCTAAAAACTATCTCTCGCTCGCACCAATCTTCTTCAAGCTGATGACCACCTCGACCAACAACTGGATGCTGATCAAAATCATCAAACTGGTAGGTTTTTTTTTTAATGCGCGATCGGTTGGAGGAGTGGGTGCAGCGGAAGGCAGACCACGAAACGCGTGCCGGGAAACGGACTCGAAACTAAACCGAGAATTTCTGTGATTCAAGTTCGCCAGTCTGACCGCGATCGAGCCGGCGTTGGGCAAGAAACTGACGCATCCGCTGATCGAGCTCATCTCCAGGTTCGCGACACGACCGTGTCCTCTTCGTTTTTTCGTTTTCGTTTTATACGTTCGCTAGAACCCTGGTATGCAAGTGGCTTCTTACCGTCCCCGGACGCTAGTTTCGGTTATCAATTTACCTAGTTGCCGCCTAGATCGTCATTATCAAAAGCTCGGTTGGGCGTACGGCGCTCTACGCTGCTTTTCGTTTGCCTCCTCGGGTTTATTTTGCCGTTCATCTACTACCGGGAAATGTTTCACCATTTTTTTTTCCTGTTTCTCTTTTTACTTCCAGTTCGGTGCTTTAACTCCGCTAGAACCCAGATTAGGCAAAAAGCTAATTGAACCGTTGACCAATTTAATCCATAGGCAAGTGTGTGCGTGTGTACGTTTACGGGTAGTTTGTAAGCTTGGTTTTGATTTTTTTTTATTTTGCTGTAAATTATAACGATCGAGAGGCTATTCTGACAAGTTTTAATTTGTTACTAAACAAATTTAGTGCAAACAAATATTCAGGATAATCGCGTTGGCACTTTTTGAAGCCCTAATAATTGCCTCTGCTAGTGTAAGATTATCACAAAAAATTAAAACATAAAAATGGTCGTTATTGCTTAAACTATATCGTTACTTTCATTTGTCGATATGTTTCGCTTCCTACCTGGTAGTTGAAGTTCCCATCTCCATGTAGGACAATTCGCTCGATAAAAATTAATCCTGTTCATTAGTGGCTTGTTGCTTGAGTCGCTTGGAATCGTTCGCAAAGGAGAGATCCTCCTTTCGTGTTTATTCCAAATTTACGATCCGTAGAATCGCCAAGCTTACAGTTGTACCGATCGTTTGGAATGTACCTTCGTGTGTCAGCAACAACAACCTCATTAATCGACAACCTTTTTCGCCCACCATAGCACGTCGGCGATGAGTCTGCTGTACGAGTGCATCAACACCGTGATTGCGGTTCTGATCAGCATCAGCAGCGGCATGCCGAACCATAGCGCTTCCATCCAGCTGTGCGTGCAGAAGCTACGCATCCTAATCGAAGACTCGGATCAGAACTGTAAGTATCGCCGGGGTGGAGCTGTTCGAGTTTTTTTGTTTTTTGAAGTAAAAAAAAAAACTAATTAATGTAATAACACACAGTGAAATACCTCGGGCTGCTGGCGATGTCGAAGATCCTGAAGACGCACCCGAAGAGCGTGCAGACGCACAAGGATCTGATACTGGCCTGCCTGGACGACAAGGACGAATCGATCCGGTTGCGGGCGCTCGACCTCCTGTACGGCATGGTGTCGAAGAAGAACCTGATGGAGATCGTGCGCCGCCTGCTCGGGCACATGGAGCGAGCGGAGGGTTCGTCCTACCGGGACGAGCTGCTGTACAAGGTGATCGAGATCTGCTCGCAGGGCTCGTACCAGTACGTGACGAACTTCGAATGGTACCTGACGGTGCTAGTCGAGCTGATACTGCTCGAGTCCGGTTCGCGGCACGGCCGGTTGATCGCGGGCCAGCTGCTGGACGTGGCGATCCGCGTCCAGGCGGTCCGTGCGTTCGCCGTGAACGAGATGGCGACGCTGCTGGAAACGTACCCGGTGACGGCGGCCCCGAACGGTGGCACGATGCAGGAGGTGCTGTACGCGGCGGCCTGGATCGTGGGCGAATTCGCCAGCCATGTGGACGCGCCGGAGCGGACGCTGGCGGTGCTGCTGCAACCGAAACCGGTCGCCGGCCACATCCAGGCGGTGTACGTGCAGAACGCGCTGAAACTGTTCGCCCACCTGGTGGGGGAAGCGGTCCGGCTGCGGGACGTGCCCGCCATCGATCGGCACTGCCGGACGCTGCACGACGGGCTCCGCAGCTACCTCAGCTCGGCCGACATCGAGGTGCAGGAGCGGGCCAGCTCCGTCTACTTTCTGGTCGCGCTGCTCCGGGAGTCGCTCGGCGGTCGGAGCGAAACGACCGACGATGCCGCCGTCGGTGGGCTGCTCGAGCTGACGGCCGACGGTGATGGGACGACGGGGGAGGGAACGCTAGCACCGGTACCGCCACCACCACCGTCACCACCGGACACGGCGTGGCAGGAGATCGAACAGATTGCCGGCGACCTGCGCGAACTGTTCGCCAGCGAACTAAACCCGGTCGCACCGAAGGCCCAGCGGAAGGTGCAGCTGCCGGACGGGCTCGATCTGGACGAGTGGATCAATCAGCCACCGCCACCGACGTCCGGCGATGCCAGCAGCGCCGACGGTGGCTCGAGCGACGACGAGAAACGGTTCCCCCTCTTCCTGGCCGAAACCGGTGCACGCGGTGGAGGGGCTGGCGATCGCGAAACGAACGGGGGAGGCGGTGGGTCACGATCCTATAAGCGCATCGAGTACACGCAGGAGGAGCTCGATAAGGTGGGATTTTATTCTAAACCTTGGTTTGTGCTAATTTTTGAGGCGATGGTGTTTTTGATGTTCAATGAAAGCTTACGGATCGTGCAAAAATTGATGCAAAACGCTCAGAAGCATTTTTCTATTAATATTCTCTTCCTCCCTTTCGCCCACAGCTGAGGCAGGCACGTCTGCTGGAGCAAACGAACAATCCAAACTATCTGAAACCGGCCAAAACGAAGGCATCGAGCGGCGACTACCAGCAGCAGCCGAACGACGGCTACGACGACATACCGATCGCCGAGATAGCGCTCGAAGTGCCGCTGCAAATACATTGTGAGTCTTGCTGGTGCGCTCGTTGCGACGAGACATTTACGCTAACGTGCGTTCGTTTCACTTTTGCTTTCACACACCCAGCCACTAAACGGTCGGACAAATATCTGCTCGAGGCCGACCGACGGTCGGGCGGGAAGGGCGTCGGGTCGTCCCGGAAGGCGGCCAAGGGCGAGGGTGCCGCACCGTCCGGGGGCCGCTCGGGCAAGTCGAAACGGCACGGCAAAAAAAGCAAACGCTACGCCGACGAATCGGACACGGAGAGTGATGGTAGGTTTTCGTTTTATTTATTTATTTTTTTACCGATGTTTCTGTTTTCATATTACTAGATAGATAGAAATAGGGCTTTTTTTTAACTGAAGCTCAGGAAAACCTTTTTTTTAAATTTGATCTCCATTTTTCATATCATAAAATCGTATCGTATTTCAATCGTCTAATTACGGTTTTTTGTACTCCTTCCGGCGTTTAGATCCGAAGCCGCTGCACGTTGTGAACACAGTTATTGAGCTGCCGGAGGGTGCGATACTGTCCGACACGGAGGACAAGAACAATGCCGACCCGAACGATCCGCACCGTGCGCTCGACATCGATCTGGACGCGTAAGTATACTGGCTCGAAGGCGTCCGTTTCGCAGCCAAGAATGTTCATGTTTTTTTTTTTTTAAACTCATAACAGCCCGTTCGAGGACGACTACTCGGCGTCGGAGGTGAAACGCACGAAGCAACACTCCGTGATGCTGCTGCGCGACGACAAGTCGCAACCGGACCGGAAGGCGGCAGCGACGGTGGCCAATCCGTCCCGCTCGTCCACCGCTCCCGATGGCGAGAACAAGGTGAAGAAGAAAAAGAAGAAGAAAGAGGAGGGCAAAAGGAAAACGGTGCAAGAGGACCCCGCCCCGGCGATGATGCTGATGATTGGGGATGCTGAAGAGGAGGAGAAGGGCAAGGCAGGGCAGGAGGATGAGGTTGCGAAGAGAAGGAAGAAGACTGGGCGCCGGGCGAAGGAAGAGCGGAAGGGTAAAGCGGACCCGAGCGAGATCGAGGCGGAGGAGGTGGATGAGAAGAAGAAGCGGCACGGGAAAAAGTCATCGAAGCATCATCCCCATCACCACCACCATCACAACCACCACCGGCAGGGGGCGGTGGAACCGCAGAAGGCGGGCTACGAGGAGGTCCAGCAGGGTGGTGGTGCGTTGATTTAATATTTGCCTTTGCCGACGGGTCATGTCTGTGTTGATGTGTGCGAGAAAGAGAGATAGAAATGAAGCGAAAGAGAAAGATAAAGAGAGAGAGAGAGAGAGAGAGAAAGGGCATGAAAGTAGGATTTTAAATCCACTTCAGCAAATAAAAAATACGAACAAATACTTTTTGCTTGCTTTCTCGAAGCACACTAACAAACACACACACACAGGCAGGATTATCACAGTGATTGTATCCTGCGGGTGTTTGTGTGTGTGGGAAACGAAAATGTGGTGAATAAGTAGTGCTAATGGAACGAGCTAAGGAAAAGATCGACTAGAACACAGCGCTCCTCCTCCAGTTATGTTAAATCACAATTATGTTAGATTTTTTACGACTCTGTCTCATTAGTAATTCACCACCACTACCCCATAATATAACATCGTACGGTTAATTACGATTAAAATTAATTATTATTCTAACCACTACCACTACTATTACCCACTACGGCCATTATATGATCTGTATTACTGTGTATCTGTTCATATTAAAACAAAAAGAACAAAATATTCCTTCCACACCCTCAAGAGAAAAAAAAACTCATGCATCCTGAGGATGTTATTTTTTTTTTTCCTTTCCCAATGTAGATGTTAAATCCCAATTTAAATCCTTTCGTCCTTCCGAAAGCACGCTTCTCCGCAAACGCAAACGAAACGAAACGAAAACGAAGCGATCGCAATTTTAACGAAACAGCATATTCGGTACTAGTTTTTAAAGCGCGTTCCAAAAGTAACACAAAACGACAGGACAAGTACGGAAAACGCAACGAGAGCGAGAATGTTAAAAATGCTTCGCCTTGCCCAATCCTCCTCCTTCCTTCCCTTGTGCCTCGACAACCAGCTGGCTTTTCCGGTGGCATTTTTTGTTCTCTTTGTACCCTCCCAAGATGTACCGGAAAGCAGGTCGAATAAAGAAAAGCTTTTACTGCGATTCGAATTATTGCTGCGTACTGTTGTTAAGATGATTTTTATTTTTAATAAAAAAGTATGATTTTTTATTCGTGATATATTTTGGAATACTAGATGTATGTTTCAATCATTTAGAACAGATTATACTTTATTGTTAATACTTCTTTAAGATCCATGAAATTAACATCTGAGATTCTTTATGATTCAAAAATAGATTCTATGCCAATTCAGTGAAATAAAAATGCTAGGAAAATGATTTAACAATTTCTATATCATACTTTCGCTAACAATGATAGCGAAAAAGATTTCTTTCCCAGCAGAAAACTCACACAAACGAAAATAAAAGTAATATGGTACGATTTTGTTGTTTGTTTGTTGTTTTTTTTTATTACGCTTTTGTTGCAATTGTTAGCTTGAGGAAAACTGATTGAGGACCGATCGGGTGTAAGGGAATGTGAGAGAGGGGAAAACGGGGGAATTGGGAAGGGGGATGTATATTTAATTAATATCGTTTCATCATTTCAACATTCGTTCGCGCGGCTCTTCTAGTTAGCTTTTCCTACGCGCGCTTTCGTCCACTAAAACAACGTGCCGCAAAGTTACTAAATAAAAGAGAGAAAAAGGAGAAAAAAAACCGAAAAGCACGATGTGGACAATAGTATAGAAAGCGGAGCGCAAAAGAAAAGATAAAAAGAGCTAGAAGAGGGCAAAAGAAGAGCTGAAGAAAAGGAAAATAGCACAACTATAAAAAAAAAACAAAACGAAGAAGGAAGAAAATGCACTTCCTACTGCCTTAACTCGCGCCACTATTAATTCCTGTTATTTTGTTCGTGTTTTGTTGGTTTTAAATTAATTAATCTGCTCGCTTCGCTTCGAGCCTTCCGCTAAACGGTCCTTTTTCTTAACAATCCTTCTTCCATTTTTACTTCTCCGGCAATTTACTTGTCCGGCGTGTAATAAGTAGTTGCTGTTGATGTCTTTTTTTAACAATCCTCCTGCGTCGATTTGCTTCGCTTCTTTCTTTCTACCTATCTATCTTACTTACGGGTTCAGCAAACCCTTCAACTGTCCCTCCTTCTTCTCCTGCGGGTTATATATTCACCCATTTTGTAACAGTAGCCGGCGGTGTGTGCGTGTGTGCTGGACCGCTCCAGTGGACAAAGTTCCTGCTCCACCGGGCTCTTGTGTTTCCGCGTATCCTTTCCTGCTTCTTCTCCGCGATGCCCGCCTTTTTCTCCCACACGCATTCTTGCTTCTATCATTGTGTTAGTATGTGTGTTTAGTTTACGCGCATTTCATTCATGCACGCGCCGTCTAATTCGTTACACTCTACACCTCTCAACCTTCCACTTCAAGTTCTGATATACGTTTATCCTCACTTTTTGAAGACGTCGTGTGTGGCTGTGTGTTTGCGCGTGTGCGGATGGGTTCGCGAAAACCTCTCTCTCTTATCAAAACTCGCTCTCAGAAGAAATAAAAAGCTTTTGTGCATGTTTCCCACTTTGGGAGATTTTTTTTATAATCATCTCACCATTATAATCCCTTCCGGGAGAGCATTTTCAGGGATGTTATTTATGAAAGGAGCTACGTTCGTCGTACGTTTGAAATGAAGTGATCAATGTGATCACTGTCTGGTTTGTTTATGGTCTTTTTTTTTCTAAGCCGCACTTAAGGTAAGTATTCATTTCTATTTTCCTCCATTTTCCTCGGGTTCTGGTGTCAATTGCCACCGATTGCTATTCGAGCTGCATAATTTTCATAACGATTGAGTTCTTGAAAAAGAAAACGGTTCAGTTCTGTTCCCAAAAGACGCGCAAAAGAGACGCAATGCGAAAATGTAAAACAATAAATAGAAAGCAAATGCGTCATTTTGCGTTCATTTTGACTTTCGTTTCGTTCGCGAGCCACTCGCGCTAGGGGAATGCTTCATGCAAAAATCAGACGAATCGGATCGTGCTGAAGAAACGGCTCACTTCGGAGTGAGTCACCTCTGACTCTGGCGAAAAGTCATGACACCCGCACACACTCACACACAACGCACATATACACACACCCACGGTAAAGCCACCTAGTTTTGCTTTAAAGAGAGCACAATTTCCTTTTTACTATACACAGAAGGGACGTTTCGCAGCCAAACACACACTATTTGTTTGCTGTTCGGGACCAGTCTTCATCCCGCTCGTCTCTTCGCTTCGTTTTCGGTTGTTTCGCGTGCCGGAGTGTGTGTTAATTTCGAAAAAAAAAAAAAATATATATATATAAAAGGGACCACAAATGACTATTCGAGGCGACAAACCAAGAACGTTTAATTACTTTCAGAGTGGGGTGATGCAGAGGGCGTTAGGAAAAAGGGATGGCGATTGGGGGATAAATCCCTTTTTTTCGCTTTCCATTCTCCTTGTCCCTTTTCTCCACTTGGTTCTGGCTTTCCCGTAGCTCTGGATTGTGAGCCTTCTGCTGCGAGCGATATATTTATATTTCTATGCTCTACTTTTATGCTAAAAAAACACAGTAAGCGCGCGTCTAATGTTCTTCATACGAAGGGGGGAGAAGAATGTGCCCATGTTTGTTCATGTTTTTTCTTCGTTTTGTTGTTGTTGCAATTTACAGTAATATCACCTATCATACACACAGAGATGGGCTTTTGCATAACGCAATGTTTTATCCCAAATAATTACAATAATCACAATGGAAAAACTAATCAGCAGTAATAATCATTAAGATAATAATACAATCTTCCTTACAATCAATACGCACTCGATCCGTGGCACAGACGTTAATTCAAGAGAGAAAAAAAAATCAGTTACAAAATGATGTTACGCCAGTAAAAAGCCAAAAAAAATTAACGCTTGTGAGCCGAATTTTCGCAACACCAGAACCAGCGCTCCA
>JXXA01000284.1:0-10262 GCA_000956255.1 Anopheles punctulatus | reverse complement strand
TGAGAGAGAGAGAGAGAGAGAGAGAGAGAGAGAGAGAGAGAGAGAGAGTGTTGCTGTGCGTCATGGATGTAGTAAAAGTTTTCCAATTGCAGGGCGAGCGAAATGTTTCGCACCGCATTTTCTTCGTTTGTAATTTTCGTGCATTTTCTGTTGGCAGCTCCGCGTCGCCCAGGCTCGAACCACCAGGCTCGGGTTCGTGCTGTTGCGTTCGGAGGACGGTCTGTCATGCTCTTTAATGGAATATTCTGGGAAGATTTTTTAGTTGTTTCGTGGCCAGATTCGTGGTTTCCACAATGGGTTGCAACAATGTAAGAAACCGTCTATGGCAGCCTGGGGGAAAAAACAAATGGTAAATGCAAATGTTCGTTTCGAATGGCATGGGGGAAAGGAGAATACGGAGAAGAGGAGCTGGCGGCACTTATGGCCACTATCACGGAAACGGAAACACTTCGTAGCGTGTTACAGTCCGTTACGGGCCGTTGTATTTTTGCCCTCATTTTCCGTTTATTTGAACGCAAACAATAAAAACAAATAGAAACAGTGTACAGGAATCCTGCACCGTGTGGGTTTTTCATGCATGATCGGTTCGAAGCGTGAAACGGTGGAGTAAAGTGTCGGGTCCTTTCGGGTGGTAGTGGTTTCATTTTAGTACGCTAGCTCTAATTAAATCATGTGCATATGAAAGCTGACTATTGCAGCTGTGCAGTTGCATTTGTCGGCTGTGAGTATGAAAACATAATCATTGTACTCAAGCATCGAACGAGCTTTTTGTGTTCATTCTGTTCAAAAGCTAGCTGTTAAGTTAACTGGTGTTGACAGTAACACAGTTTAATGCAATTGTTACTGATAAAAGTACTCAGTTTTTAGTTGAGTTTTAGCTTCCGATTGGAACGATATAATCTACTCATAAATTCTCCAGAATATGATTTTTCACCTTCTGGACGTGTTTCAAGTGAAAGCTATAAAAATAAATATTCTTTAGTACAATAATAATATTAGATTGTTGTTCAATATAGACAATAGTTCAGCCTTTTAAACCTTTTTTTTCTAATATAGGATGTTATAAGTTATGTATCAATACTATGACAATGTTATTTAATTTTTTAGGAGGCATAGTAATGATTTGAGTAATTATGATCCAATATTTATCAACATCAGCTTAGGATTTCGGACCCATGGTTTTTGGCCAAACAAAATTTTAAAGCTAAAAATTAAAGTAAAAATATTTGTAGTAGTAGTGGGGTTTAGATTTTTTTTATGATAAACAGCATAATCAAACTAGGTACCTATAATGACATGATATTTTTTGGAATATGCATATTTTGTAATACATAAACGTTTTAAAGGCAAAGCTGTTTGAGTTATGAGAATATGTCGCCACTTTCTGCTATGTTTACTAATCCTTCAGTCGCTTTCTTTCGCTCTCGTTACAGATAAAAAAGAAAAATCGAAAGAGAAGCTCGAAAAACGAACCTCTGAGGTGAAGCCACCGCCGAACGTGAAATGTGTCCTCGTCGGAGATGGTGCCGTTGGGAAGACCAATCTCATACTCACCTACATCAAGGACCGGTTCACGCACGAATACGTCCCGACCGCTTTCGACAAATACAATGGTAAGCAATGGTAACCGACATACAGCACACGGTGATATGTCGAAAAACAATATCCTTTCCTGTTGGTGGCGTTTCAAACTTTCTCGTCAATATTTGAATGGGCTGTCTCATGCTTCATTCCACCTACGAAACGGCATCGATCACTTCCTTGACTGAGTCGGGTGTTGCGTAAGACCTATGCATGCAAACCCACCCACTCATCCACGCGTCTCATCCAATGCATCCTGCACGAAATCTTTATGCACTCGACAACGACGATGCACCAACTTTTCCGGGACATCGATCCGATCGTCCACTTCGACACACAGCGAAAGGATGTCCAATGCGGAGGGGAGGAAAATTTACTGCCTGCGAAAGCAGCCGGTTCTGCGATTATCTCCGGGTGCCGGAAAACTGCTGCCGGAAGCTATTTACACGCCCTCTCGAGAAAGCATGTCGTACAGAGTGGCGGCGGCAGCCAGAACGAAAGCGAGCATAATGGTCATTTGCCAATCCTGCTGGCGCTTTATGCCGGAACTGGCCGGTAGCAGCATCATGAATGGAAATTACTCATCCCGTGCGGGAGTGAGGAACGGAGTGAGGACATCTAACAAAAGCCGACGGTGACGTGGTCAGGTCCTTAAATCACGAAACTCTCCTCGAAAGCATCCCAGAGGTCAGCGAGCAATGAGTGCGGCAGGCTTGGGAGGGTCTCAACTTTTATATCTCTTCATTTTATTCTCCCCTTTTCCGGTGCAACGGAAGGCAACAGAACATTTTGTTCTGCGGACAGCTACCGGAAGGATTCAACGTTCCGTTTCGCAACCCTTCGTGCCGGGAGTAAATTCATTGCATTTTATCTTCCTATGAAGTGTGGAGCCTGTGGGCACTGCCTGGTTTGCGCCAATATACTGGCAAAAAGCCTGTTTGGTGTAGGGTGAAGAAAGCGGCCGTACCGAGTGCGGTGGTGAAGGCGAATCCTTGCAAATCAGACACCGTAGCTCGTGCACTGGTGCAAGTTGGAAATGCTTTACAAGAGACAGCAGAAGAAGAATATAAAATAATTTTTTTTCCGGAAAGAGGGCCAAAACAGCCCTGGATGGTTTTGTAGCAGCTTTTCGGCTAGTACATTTTCTCGTCCGACAAGTATGGTTCCAGAAGTAAGCAGGACATCTGGCTGGTGTTATATTTTTAATCCGAGAATGGGAAATCTCGCCTTTGTTTTTCTTTGTGTGTTCCTCTTGTTGGGGTATTTCGTCTCACCGACACAGTGGACGGTTCAACAGGCGAAACGTTTATTATAATGTGCTCATCGTGAATATCGTACTCAGATGAAAATTTGCTGCAAATTGCTTATTGTAAGGAATTAAAAATGTGTCAAATTACAGACCGACCGTGCTCTAGCGGTTATAGTAAATGTTGCGTTTAATACTTAATCCAAAATGTATTCGCTTGCACTATAAGTCATCTCGCCCTCAATATACTGATAACGTTTAAAAACTCACCGTGAATCAAACGCAAAATGTAACCTAGCCAAGTATGTCGTCAAACTTTCACCCACTGTGCAGCAGTGCCGTTGCCGGTGGAGCGACAAAAAACATTGTATTACATAAGCTTTCAACTTTTGACGACTGCGCCACCACACTTACCCCTAGTTGACCCACGGGAATTCATGTTTATTTACGTTTAAATCTTTTCCCTCTTCTCGTTCAGCCCTTTTTTTTCGCACTCGTGCGGGGATAAGTGTAATAAATGCCTCAGGTGACAAGTATAATAAATGTCACCCCGTTCCCGATCCTGGGTCTGGCCGAATCCAATCCCGTGCATCAAATAAAAATCGTTAAAAATAAAGGCGCTGGGGGAAGGAAAGGATGGCGAAAAAAAAATAACAACAGAAAAACGCAATTTATTGAATATATTGAGGTCAATTGCAGGGATTGCACTGAACGGCCGGAGATGGTGGAGGAATGGCGCCTACAGTTGGGGCGTAAATTTTTAATTTCGAAAATGAGTTTTCTCGTTTTTCCCTTTCATGTTTGCAGCAAGGCTCGAGCATTATTACAGGTTCCACTCTTTGCGTTTGTGTGTGTTTCTTTTTTAGTTTTTCTCTGCATTACGACCTGGCGTTTGAAATGTCCTGTTTCCTCGTTCGCATGCTCGCAAACCAATGAATCCGATTGTGCAGTTTGCGTCTGTGTGTGTGTGTGTGTGAGCTTTTTTGCATCACAAAATTGACACGGGCGCGCCACAATGTCTCCCAGCGTGCGATCAAGCACGCGCGCTTACCCGACACGCATGTTTTGTGGCGTTTCATTATGCATCCGGCTGCACTTGATCCGCTCGCAGGCAGGTGCGTAATTGTGCCTGTGTGCGCGTGTGTGTGTGGGTGTGTATGTATGTACCGTGACGTACCACTTTTCCATAAATATTCATACGCCAGTCGAATGCACAATTTTGTGCCCGAGGTGGTGCGCGGTGTCGCTGGTTGCGAACAACGACGCTAACCTGAATCCCCATGCGGGGGTTCGGGTGGTGGTGATAGTATGTTTTATTTCTTCTTCTTGCTTCAGTAGTTCACTCTTTTCATATTTCACCCGGTCGTTCACGTCGGCACCATTCACATGGTGTGCTTGTGCGAGCGCATACGGCCTACCGCCTCCTCCCTCCATCGTTGTGGTTAAAAACATGTTCATCGCCATCATCATCATCATCATCATCACCATCACCGTGATCTTCGGGAACATGGTTGTTGGGTGTTACGATAATCTTAACCATCACACCGGAGCCGGGCAACATGCTCTGTGCGTCTGTGTAACGAACCGTTTCTGGAATGTGTATTCCGTGTTGTTCTGCGGCGCCTCTTTTTCCTACGCCCTTCGATTCCCGTTCGCGCGGTTGTTCGTTTAATTAACGCATCCTTTGTGAAGCCACTTCGCTTTCAGCGGTGAACACGGGAGCACCGACCTGGTGAGCTTGTTTTTTTATTTGTTTTTGTTAGTTGAAAAGGTGAAATACATTTTTCTATATTTTTTTTAATTCACACACATCAATATTCGTACTCGCAAAAAAATCCATCTCGAAAAACTTCCTGTTCTGTTGTTTTTTTTTTGTTTTGGTTCGTAAGCAGTTCTAAGCCATACTGGTAGGCAAACGCGGATTTAATTAGAACATAATTTGCAAAAAAAATACAGTCAAGTTTTTCGCCATGTTTCTATGGTTGTTGTTTTATCATCAACTTTTGCTTTAATTGGATCATCGTTAATAACGATTCGAACTTTTACAGTCTTGTTTAGGCGTGTATCTAGAGATTTAAAAATGAAATCAAGAGACCTTTGTGACTTATACCTGTTTTTTGTGTACCTAAAGATCTACAAAAAA
Organism: Anopheles punctulatus; assembly: GCA_000956255.1. Taxonomy (NCBI): domain Eukaryota; kingdom Metazoa; phylum Arthropoda; class Insecta; order Diptera; family Culicidae; genus Anopheles; species Anopheles punctulatus. The sequence continues at coordinate 5,292 of JXXA01000284.1, read as the reverse complement.
CAAGTCAAAGAAGTATAGGTTATAAAATCGATCAGTTATAAAACGAATTTGTTAACAGTAAGCTGGGAAAAATATTCACTACTAGTTCAAGTATTAAAAGAAATTGGAATCCTCGAACCCTCGGTGAAATAAAAATGTTTCTAATCAGATCATTGTTGAATTAGACAGCTGTACAAAAATACAGGAAAAAATATTATCAAAATGTAATATTTCTGAAATATTTCATTTGCAACACTTTGCTTATAAACGGTTGAATAATTTCCGTCCTAAAGCGCAGATACTTGAATGGAATCCTCACTCTAGCGTCGTTTTATACTTACAATATTTAGTCTCTTTAATGTTATTCTTTTGAATTCCTATCTTGAGTTTCTATGCGCAAAGCCTGAACAATTTTAGACATTCTGCTACTTTGCCCACGGAGCGAATGAAACCGCGAGCTATCCAACATTCGTAGCTCTGACAACCATCAACTGTCGTCAAACGTGCAACGCGCGCCTCCATCGAGCCTGCTACGAATTTATATAGAACATTCCTCAAACGGTTTCGCTTTGATTTCCTTCACGCGCTCTTCTTCCAGAACGGTCCGTTGCGTGTTTCGTTGCGTTGCACACGCAGAGCGCAAACTTTCATTTCATACTTGGCGAAGAATGTCGAGATGAAAGGAGCGTCCCCAAATAGTTGCCAACAACTAACCGGCGACAGTGGGTATCGCACGAATCGTTCGCTTCTGATTTGATTTCCTTCCACTTAGCAGGAATCGCGGCTGGTGGAGGTGTGGTGCGGGGGTGGTGGTTCCGGTGGTGGGGCGGAATCGTTTGAACGCTTTCGAATTACTCGTGGTAGAATTAGGGGATAATTGTTCTACCATCCGTGGCGGCTGTCTGCCGTCCAACCGGTTGCCGTCGAGCTCGATTGTGGCGCGCTGCTTCGAAGGAATTCGAAGCGCCCATTCCGGAAGGTAAAGTTTGATCAAAAGCGCGCCCAGGCACGGGCACACTTATACACACACACACGCTTCTAGGGCGGTCCGATGCGAACGTGAGGCGGCCGCTCGAGAGCTTCCGGTCCGTCTTGGCGTGTGGCAGTACCAAATATTTGAACAGACTATAGCACCCTTCGGAGGATGCTCCGACGGTGGACTGTTTGCACAAATGCTGCGTATGCGATGATAAGCAGGGCCGCCGTAGAACTGGGTTGGGCTTTCGTGCCGTGGTTGAGTTGGAACACCATGGTTACCGAGCGAAGGCTACACAGGATGGATTTGTAGCCGAGTCCTTGCGCGGACCGCGGTACTGGTTTACCAGTGATAAGACCAACGGAACGTGATATATTTCGGTGGCAAATTCGTCTCGTACCAATGGTTGATACCGCAGTGAAACGTGATTCGGTGGGTTGAAGGGTCCTTCAGCAGCTACGGTTCAGCTGGCGAGCTGAAAATGCAGCTGCTGCCGTGGAAACCAATCCGTTTGGGATAGGAAGCTGTTGCTACGCCCGGAATTCTATTTTATGGCGTTTTATCATATTCTTTTCGACAAAGTAAATTAAATACAATGTTTTATCAATAGGTCATATTTCACGAGCTCGTACACTAACGTTTAAAGTGTAAAATTCAACTATCGAAATGAGTTTTTATTTCACATAAATCATTCATTCTAGTCTTGTGTTTTATTTTACAATTCCATTCCATTGTCATTATAAGAACGTTTTCACATTTTAGTAAGTTGTCAAACATTCAATATGGTTTGTATTATCTTGGTATACGAGCAATGTACGACATTTTTGTGCATTTTCTGTATTCGGTATAAAGGAATAAATGAAATGAAATAAAAATTACTAAAACCAAAATTTTTGCATTGTATAAAAATATTGTTTTTCATAATTCCATAACATAACTAAAAACAATATAAAAGTTTGAATTGGAGATGTTAAAAAAGATGAACATTGATTGAACATTGATACGTTTTCCTTTTTATTGATAATTGTTAAAATTGTATATTTTACATAAAAATTAATAAATCAAAGGATCACGTAAGGTTAAGCTTGAGGTTTCGTGAAGTTGTAAATAAGGGAAATAATGTCTTGAAACTAGATCCCAGAACATATAGTACTGTAACGACGTAAAACATATCGAAATTGGAAGCGAATTTGCTTTCATGGTTCCGTAACGAACGACATACGCGCGATCGGCATCATAAAAATGTAAATTTAATTCACCATCACGTGCGCACGCTCACCCACACACGCCACCAGTGATGAAATATGCTTCGTAGGCTGATGAAATGAAATGCAAACAGTGCGTGTATGTGTGCGGTTAAATTGCAATCAAAAATTGCCGAAATTCGCCACGGCAAGGTAAATAAATCAGAATCTTTTTAGCTTTGCGACCGATGGCGTCACACCTTGGCGTAACGCACGGTAGAAGCCAGCGGAGGGATGCCTTCGATTCCGGTGGAATTTATGCAGACACTGCTGGCAAAACCGTGCGGGTATTACCTTCATCCGGTACGGAAATCGGTTCTAATCATATGAGTTTTATGTTGATTTGAAAAAGCGACGAAGATTTTACGGATTCGCGTGCTCGTCGTGTGTCTTTTAGTAAGGGATGGATTCTTTTAAATTATCAAGATTTATCGCGCCGCTTTCATAGCAGCAGGGGCCGAGTGTGTGGCGGAGGAGAGAGCCGATATGGCGAAATAGAATAAACCTGTACACACCGCGAACGTGCGAAAGCGACCCGATGCCAGGAGAAAAGCTTCCAGGAAGTGTGTCCCAAGAAAGCAAACATCAACAACCGAGGTTGTCACAAAAAAAAGTAAGCTCACGGATAAATGAATGAAGAATTTTCGTCGCATACTTATCGTTTTTCGATACCATCAACGGGCTTTTTTAACCCACGTTACGTTACAGAGGGACAACCGGAGTTATCGATAAGGCGAAACGCATCCCAAACCGGGCGAGAAATAGTCTGCAAACAGCATGGGGGAAACGGTTTAGCGAAGCAGATAAAGCAAGACAAGGAACACGCGAAATGAGAAAACCAACGGCCACGAAAAGGGAAGCGCCAGTTGATTGCTGACGGAAAAAAAACAAAACAAATAAACCAAACACTACCCGCGATAGATATCGATAAGCCGGGCTGCGAAAGATTAAGACAGATGGTCATGCCGACCAGGGTCAGGTGAATCAACAGCAGTAGGTGACTGGAGACTGGAGGATGGCTGGCAACAGTAGCTCCAGCTTCGTCACGTCGGTTGCCACGCCGGTCGGTTTGCTGCTCCCCCGCTGGTGTTTGTTTGTCCGGACGGATGTTATCCCGGCCGGTCGTAATTGAAACGTTTTTTTTTATGTAGCGCTTGTTGCGCTGTTGCAAAGGCTGAACTGCAGGACGGAAGCAGAAACGGACGTTTTGAATGCCGCCAATCGCAAGGGCAAAATTAACGGGGAATTCGCGGCTGGCGATGCCATTCACGGTGGGTATCTAGGGTGTTATTTTACTGATTCAAGCAGCTTTAGATACAGGTGGGCGGTCCGTCTTCTTCTAGGCATTTCTTTGCGACTCGTTTGAGCCTCGAGGTGACCAGCGATGAGAACGCAGCCAGATGATGGCGAATAAACGATGAAGAAAGTAGCAACTCCCTCAACAGTAAGGCACGGTTGTTGTTTTTTTTCTTCTCTCGTTCAAATAATCATTTTAGCAGACGCGCAGTGGGGCGTAGATAATTTGGCGGTTTGCTGACGTGGAGGTATGAGGCATTTTTAAGGGAAAAATATGAGATAAGATATCTGAGGTAACAAACCGGCGGTGATGTATTTGTTGGGAGACCGGAAGGCTTTGTTTATTACGAGCAGAAACATTCAGATCCAAATATATAAATTCAGCGAAATATTGAGTGCGCTTTCACGGGCGTTGTTTGTCAATACTATCATAAAATCTCTTTGTATTGTTATGATCGTGCTTCTTGGATAACGAGAATGTTTAATCTATTTCGCAAAATCCACGAAACAGTTGGGTAATACGTTTATTTTGGTTTTGCCAAAATGTTGGCTTATGTCTTGGTCCGCTCGCCGTTTAGCACTCCTTGAGTTGTAGTTCTTCACTGTCGATCACAACCCAATCGTGTTTGATCAAAGCCAACGAGCTATGACGCCGGGAAGTTTGGTCCACCAAACAGTTTAACTGGATCGTGATTTATTTTTATTGTAGTCGATTTTTGTGGCTTATCGTTATCAATTTGTCGATATGGAAAAACAAGTTTTAACGTACAAAAATATAACTTAAGCAGTACTGCCTTAAAAGAGTAAGAATTTAAAACTGCATACCATTAAACTAAACAGTACATATTTTTTTAAATTTATCATTTAAATTTTTAATTTTAATTGTTAATTTTAATGATTTAAATTTTAATTTTAATTTTCGTCAATACAATCTTGATAATAATCAAAATATTGGGAAAATATTGTACAGTGTATTGTATTGTGTAAAATATTGTAATCAAAATATTGGAAATATTATACACCGTTTTGCGATGCTCAAACCCAAAAAAAAAAATGCACAAAGGTAACATCAGCAACACTCGGGTAGGTTTGAACGATCCTTACTTCGCGGTTCAGGGTCCTTGAAAAGATTTGCTTACATAAACCCCCACCGGCACTACAGTGCCACGTTGCGAGGGCCGCAGCAAGTGAGGTTCCGGCTCGGTCCCGCCTGGTGCTGCTACCGAACGATAATATTCTCCCGTCAATCAACCTGCCTCGTTGCACCCGTTTATGCAAATCTGAAACCGGGTGCAATTGTGTCTCAATGGATCGGATCCGTTCGACGAGATGGTATCGGGCTCATCGAGTATCGGGCAGCAGGAGTTTATTCCATTTTTTATGCATTTGGTACAGTGTCGCGCGCCCTCCCTCTTTCTCTCTCTCTGTCTGTCTCTTTCATTCTGTTACTCTTTCACGCACACCGTGCCCGTGCGTTGGTCGTATGAATTTTCATTCGTTTCCCAAGCACCGCACGGAGGGTGGCATCCTTTCTGATACCCCCTCCCACCCGTTAAGTACAACCACCGCACGAGCTGCTGCTGCTGCTGCTTGAGCGAAATAATTCAATATCTATTTCAATGCAATACGAAGCTGCAGCTGACCCCGAACGCGCATCGAACGAAATGCAAGGCGCCACTCGAAAACACTTGTCGTCGTTCGGTCGGAGAGTGCTGCACCGCACGGTGGATGCATTCGCAAGTGGGACGGCACGGGGCCGTTTGTTAGAGAGAGAGAGAGAGAGAGAGAGAGAGGGAG
>JXXA01000281.1:0-14301 GCA_000956255.1 Anopheles punctulatus | reverse complement strand
CGGCTGCGAGCGTGTGCTTTAGTGCTTAGTGTTGACATGTGACCACACACTGTCACAGGCATCAACTTCACCATATACTGCTCGCCATATCATCCGGAACGCTTTATCAAATTTTGCGTTGTACAATTTGAAGCGACAAATTTATACAGCCCTGACCTACATCACGGAGGATCAAAATTGACTCCTTGGCACCAGCGGACGGCGGTGCTATGAAATCAGAAAAATTTCCATCATCTCAAAATCAAATTAGTCGTTGCGGAAATTAGACCAGTCGGTCCACTGCATGGACCGTGTTCTGCACGTGCAACTCGGGTAGGGACAGAAGATTCGCCTTTCCCGTTTGTGATCGTGTTCCGAGTCATAAGAACTCCGAGCCCCGAACGAAAAGCATACTCCCGTTGATAGATTGGGTGTATTTTTTGCCAGTTTCCATGTGTTTAGAAAGTGCAGGAGATGTTTTAAAATCACACACTGTTTCCCCATTCTAGGGCGGGCATGTTGTTTATTCTAAGCGTTATCCGGTTGCAGTAGGCGATGTTTTTGCGCATGCGAATGAATATTTGATGTTTCGCCGCTTTGCTAGTGGTACTTTATAAATTTATTCATCCCTAGTTTAATTTATGTATTATTTATTGTACAATTCGTGCCTTTCTGGCCACGGATGGTCTCTGAATCATTCTCTGCAATGAGAATTGTAAGAATGCAATTTAAAGTACGTTTTATGTTGCCCTCAACGTACGCTCTCCCACTTTGGAATGATGTTCCGGCCATGAACATTGTTTGAAAAGCAATATGAAGCATTCCGCTCCAGGCAATGGGCCAAAAATACTTCCCCAGACATCGAAACACGGCGGTGCGAGACATTTGCGTCTCTTCCTGTGGGGCTGCGTTGCCCACCAATTCATTTGCATTAGTCGTACGCTCGTACCAACCAACCGGTGACGATTTCCATCGATGATCGCCTCCATCCGAGCAGGGCAGGGTTTGCGTTCGTGGGTTTAAAATTGGCCCACTAATGAGCGCGCCGTTCCCGCATGCGAGTTCCCTCGAGATTCCGAACCGGGAAGGGTGCTTATTTTGGAGACAGATAGTCTTTTTCGTCGCCCTTGAGTTCGCGGTGACTCATCCTTTCGCGGACGCGGGGCGGCAGTGGGCAAGAGTGTGCGAGCATGCGAGTGTGTCATAAATGTATGCTTACTTGACAATCTGCCAGCCGCCGTTCGTCCCCTGTCTCGGGAGAGGTATTTTTACTCCTTTATTTTGGCTATTCGCGTCTCGCTGTCATCGTCACCATCATGGACGCAATATTTCACGCAATATTTTAATGAGTCTGGTTTGTGGTCATATCAGGGTGGGAATGAAAGACAGAGCGCTTCCCTAAGGGCGGGTACTTTGTTGAACGTTCTTGCAGAAGCAACCCTCATCGAATAAAACGTTCATCAAATGGTTCGAAACTTTCCCCCCCCCCCATTTAGATCGGCACCTTTGGCACATTGTTCACCGTAATCAAGTTAGTTGTACCTTTTGCCACCAAAGCTTAGACAGACCTCGACGCCACACGCAAGGGACAAACTTCTTGAGTACCACTTTTCATCGCAGCACCGTGGCACTTGTTGGATGACTATTGCAAGTGTTGTTTTGCCTTCCGCAAACCGAGCTGTGCTGCGCGGTTGCTGTACAGCCTCTTGAAAATCATCAACTATGGAGAGGCTTTATCTTCTGTCTTTGCCTCCCCCCGGGATCATTTTGCTCCCTAGAATCCCGGGCGCCATTTGACGAATGGCACGAGTGGTGTTTTTCTTCACCTTTTTCAGTTTTCCACGGGAAACTTCCGAGTACGAATTGAATTCAGCAAACTTTGGCACGATAAATTATGGACCACCGGGCGAGGGAACCAGTCCAGCTGTTGGTTGGGCTTACCCGCCCATGGAGCAAACTCCTCCACACATGGCGCACGACAGGACGAACAGGACTGGCGCACTTTACAAATGGGCCATCGTAACAAACCTGCTGGCATGACTCAATTACAGGTCGAAGATAGGAAAGCATTGAACGCCGTGTGGTGGGAACCTTCATGCAGCAGAGCTAAATGTAGCTACTTTTAACCAGCTCGTAATCGATAATCGAACGAACTAGATCAGACAATTGCGGAAAAGGAGCCACGGAACGGAAGCTTCCCGCGCACGAAGGTGGTACAAAGTTGATGGCAACTTGTCCCATTAAGTGAGTAATATACCGTGCCGGATGGTGGACGATAATGATGGTGGAAATTGATTCGTGTATAATGCAGAGAACATTGTTGTATACATCGAGCGAAACATCCATTTGAGTTGTTTCTTTATGGAATATAATAAATATTGAAATCATTCTCTTGAACGAAGAAGATGGAAACAATCTACGCTTGAAAGGATCATCCCAAGATTACACACAGCAAACAGAGCACAGTGTTGGATGTTAGCACAGGAAACAATTCCCACAGTTTCATAGTCCTTTCGCTATCTGTCAGCAACAAGTAGAACCCTAAAGGAACGAACATTTTCAATTTCTCATCCAAGAAAGAGTAGATAAACATTGGAGGACGTACTTCAACCCCGTCCTGCGGCCGGAATCCGACATGGGAGAGAGAGCAATTCCGGAGCTGGCTTCCGGATGTACATTTGTGTTTGCATGTAATTTCTTGGAAAAATTATTCCTTGCTTTTCGTGTCCCCCCTCGGTGGGAGCTCTGTGAACGTACGTCCTTTGAAACAAGCCAGAACCTACCTTAACATAAGCAACTTCCGGTGCGGGCTTGAGTGGCACCCGGCACACAATATGTCTGGCCGCTTAATTACTTGTGGAAAAGTGCACGGCTTGCAGCTGGTGTTTGCGCCGTTTACGTCCATTCGTGACGAACCAATTGCCCAAGCCCTGTTGCACTAGGTGGGAGATACACTCGGGAGATAGGGAGCACGCGTGTATGGAGCACTGTTTTGCGGATCGGTACACTTTTTAAAGTGCTTGCCACCCGTTGCAACACCTGCACCGCTGTGCTTTAATACCACCACCGAATTAACCCCGGCCCGGTTAGACTAAACACGGATCCTGTACGCGGATTGCTACACCGTTCGGATCTCGAAACATCCTCCGTACGGGTGGCGTACCGTGCGGATTGCCACCGGTCGAGACACGGAGAAACGAACAAAACGCTCCAAAACAAGCTCATTGCACGCATCACACTTTCGCTCCACAATGGATGCAACGTCGCCAACCGACTAATGACCCCGCGAGGTCGCCGGACCACTGACCGGGCGGACCGTCTTGCGGAGGTGTAACACACACACACGCGCACACACACACACACACACACTAACACACGTGCTATCGTATCAGACGCACAAAGAAAGAGAGCAGCGGTTATGACTAATGCTGGCTCGCGAGCACGATTTATCTTACAACGCCGCGACGCGATGTCTTTATCGATCATTCACAGACCTTCCCACCCGGCTAGGTGATGTCGACACCGGGTGTCACCAATTCCGGCGCGAGCGAACGGAGACGTCTTGCCTCGTCGGAGGCCGATAGTGAACTCCGCGTCGCTGTTTTCTTGGCGAATGGATCTAGAGCAGCTAGCGACACTCAGGTGATGCTACTCAGACAAGCACTCACGCAGTAGCGGCGTATCGAGCTACTCGTGTACCTTACATCCGGCGGTACGTCATCTGTCTGGATACGGGGACCGTAAATATCTTTAAAAGATAATTTATGTATTCTAAGCTATTGAACAATTAATGATCTCTCTCCCATTCGAAAATAGCATACTAAAACTAGCACTCATTTGAAGCGATTCGAATTATTCGTGCTATCATACGTTTTTTGCCATGACAAGCATCACATAAAACTATGAAAGTTTCTAATTATTTTACCCATTCAAAGATGGCGCCACTGTACGTTGGTGGTAATTTTGGCTTTGAAATCTATGGGTCTCAAAATTAACGGACAAGAACTATACACTTATGCACCATTTTATCGTTTCTTTTATCTAATTTTTATCTTTCATTTCGTTCTTTTGGATTTCCCTTCGGTTTGTATGAATTGAAAAAAATCCTTCAGTTATTTATTAATCAAATATTCCCCCCTTTTTATTGTTTATTTTTCAATGATTGGCTGATACTAATTTGCGATACCAAAGCACTAGCTATACTACGTAAAACAAAATACTAACAAACGAACGTTGAGTAGATGCACCCCTCGCTCTCATCGGTAACTCCTCGCTCCGAACAAAAATAACATTGCGAATGAACGCGCTGCTCGTGTTCACCCGAAGTGCAACGGAAAATTCACACCAATCGGGAAAATGAGTGACCGTTCGGGGTGGAAACATCTATCAACACGTTTCACCACCATCAGCTGTTTTGTTTACACATTTTCGGCGAGACACACACACACACACGCCATACAGCCGGCATACATATGCTCGTGTACGGTATTTGTTTTTTTTTTGTTTTTCTTCTGTTATGTCTAGTGGAAATGAGTGCCATTGGAGTCTTCGCTGCTGATTCACCCGTTGCAGGGGAATGGGGAGCCGATTTTGGGTGCGATAAATTGGGAGGATTGCTTGAACTTCAGGGTAACATATCGAAACAACTTACCGTGCTGCTGGGCCAACGCTTGGAGCAGCGTCGGGATGAGGAAGTCCCGGTTCCAAATGATGCTTGGCCACGGTACGAGCGGTGTTAGACGATCTTCCCGATCGATTCGCCGTATTTTCGACGTCCCCTCACCACCGCCACCGTTCCCGCACGTGTGCGAATGCTGTATCTCGAGCAGAAACTTTTCGAAGTTGCTAATCCTTCGGTGCGTCCGGTGGTGCTTTTTGTGCTTCCTCTGCCGCTGCTCCCGCTCGATACCATCACCTGCGGTGGCCGGCTCTGCCTGGTGCTCGGCACACAGCAGCCCATTGATTTTCCGGTACGATTTCGACGCGTTTCGCTCTCCGACGCTAGCATGGCTTTTGTTCGGTTTTCTTCCCACCGGCGGTATCTCGTTTCCACTGCCGGCGGTACGTTTGGTTGGTGCGGTTGGCCCGGTAGCCGACGCTTCGTTCGAGGGTCCATTTTGTTTGCAACCCTTCATGGCATGATCCCTTATTTGGGCGAGTTTGGCTCCACTGGCCGGTGAGGTGATCCCGAAGGGATGGGCAAAGTAAAACATGCATATCGGTGCGGGATTCTGCAAAGAGAAGAGACGCCATAAAGAAAGGGGAAAACATTTTTATTGTATTACCATAAATACTTGACACCTTGGGTGCAAAGCATCATAAAACCCGAGCTACGGTAAAGTCTTGGAAAATGTATCGTCAAATCTTCGCCCCACTCGTGCTTAGTTCTGCAGGTTTCCAAACCATTTCGCCCCAAACCCAGGAGGGTTCAAATCTCACCGATGACACAAACAAACCCCACCGGTGATGGAAAACAGGAAAACACTACGCCCGATCCCGCGCTCCCTGCTGGATGTAATTAATCTCCAGGCGCGCGTCGCGAGACATCTTGCTCGGTTGAGTGAAACCACATGGGCGCACATGGGCTATCGGACAAATATGCTTGTATTCGCGGCCCGAGAGGCAGGGCGAGCCGTTTCGCACAAACTTCCCGTCAGACATCATAAGTGGATCTTAATTGACGATCGTTTTGATAAGTTTGGCATGTCGTTCGCTCGGATCGTTGCTGTAAACAGAACGCGGCCAGGGCGGGGCCGCCGAGTTCGCCAGGAAAAACACATCTGCTTCCCCGTTCGCGGTTCACTGCCCCCAGACGATCTGAGGGAAACCGTGTACGCGTTTAGTTCGCCATTAGTTCGAGCTGTGTGTAACGATCGATTGCAGCAAATTGAGTTATTGACTCGATGGGATTTGATTTTCAATTTATTGCGTACTAGTTTCTTTTTCTGCTGGAAAGAAAACTAATTCCATTTCATTCGATAGTTACCTGAAGTAATCGGTACACGGCAGCTGTCGTCGTCTTTCCGTCGCTGTTGCTCTTGTTCATCCTGTGTTTTGTTTTTATTCATCCGTACACACTACATTCGATTAAAATCACAATCTAATCTGAACTGTGGTTAAATCACTTCACTGGCACGTTAGAAATTCGGCTTCGTGCTTACACTCACACAAATTGCATGCGATAAATTTGCATTTTTTGGCTATTGCATGCTGAACGAGCCATTACTTGCACTGCGAAACTTTTACGTAAAAGCATATTTTCACTCATTTTTTTGACACAATACTAAGCACGCGATCACTATAATGCATTGCACTTTTGCCGGCTGGTCATGCCGAAGGGGTCATTCACTTTCTTCCACTTTACTCAGGGCCTTTAACGCTCTTTACAAGTGTATTGCGTTAACGTCTGTCAGGTGTGGTAGAACGCGTTTATTCATTATTTGTTTATTTTGTTTTAAAACTGCTTTCCATCAAATCCGTAAATGTCAATGTCAGCAATGACTGCTCGATCGAAGGTTCCCGCACTGTTTGAGACCTCCAACCATCATTGTGACACTGATGGAATGCATAAAATTGAAAAAAAGCAAACACCACTAACAAAGTGCGAGAGTCGAATATTGAAACGAATCAACTGGGGCGAGCATCTCCTCCCCTGGTGTTGTTGCGTTGTTACTCTTCCGGAGCTCCGGACACGATCCATTCGACCGTCACCTTCCGGTCTGAATTTATCCCACAAGGGTGAAGGCAACGTACAAAAAAGGCCACCCTCACCGGAACAACACAATCGCTAGGGGTACTATTTTAGATTCATGTTGCAAACGTTCTTTCGCTTTTACCTGTTCAAGGCTAATCTGAACAATAACATTATTTTAAACACTATTAAATACGACGACCTTAATCCTGAGCACCTTAAATTAGAAAGAAAAAAAACCAAATGACATCCATATTCTAAAACATAAAAAATCAGATTTAATAGGCGCAACCCTCTCTAAAAAACACGCGACATTTAATTGGCACCATACTGAGGACCCCGAAAATAAACACGAAAAAAATATTTCCCCAACTGCGCCGTTCGTAACGACAGTTCGAAAACTAGGTTAAACAATTTGAGCGAACCCCCCACTTCCAGCCTGGCCCCGGAAGCCCTTCAACTAACCATAACAAACTTACTACCAAAATGACGACGCCGTCGGTGCGTCGTCTCTATGGCGAGCCAAGGAAATAATAACACTATGCGCAAACGTTAAATCCGGTGGCAGGAAGTTAATGGCGCTTTAGAGAGTCGATTTTGCAATCGCTGCCCCATTTCACCCCATCGGCACTGGGTGGTACGGGATGTCATTAGCGGAAAGTAGACCATCACCATGGCCCGGACCGGGGTTGGCTCGTTGTTTGGGTCCCGATGTCCCGATCGGGATCCTTGCCTTCTCGAACGCCAAATTTTACATCAATTTGTAACGCGTCCTGCGGAATGGCGTGCTGGCGGTGTAAACCGTTTTATCTGGAAACGATTAATCTAGGGTTGCGCTTCGTCTGGCAGGCCCTAGCCGTGCTCCTAGCCAGCAACAAACAACCGTACGTGCGTAACCCGGGACGACCGGCAGGCTTTACGGGCAAGGATTTTTCTCCGCGTGCCTGAAATGGCGCCACAACAACAACAACAACAACAACAACAACAAAGAAACACCAACCAAATAATCGCCCATAATGTCGAAACAGGCAAGCCGCAATTGGCGCACCGCAAAGAAACGGCGAACCGTTTCCAAGACTTCCGCACCAAACGAAATCGAAGTGCACAGGGGTTGTGTGTGTGTGTGCGCCCGTGCTACTATGGTATTTTGATTGATTAAACATTTCCGAGCGTCGCGAGACACGATCCGGGATGTGGGTTGAAGGATCCACTGGAATTTCCTGACCGGGTTGCTAAGTAACGCCCGTATCCAAAAGGCGTGCCCGATGGAGGAAATTATAATTTTTTTTTTAAAGAAGATTATTTTTGGCACTTCCAAACACTTCTGCGGACACATTGATCGTTGTTAATACGCGTTAAATTGCTTCACGTGGTGCGATTATTACGCTGACGAACCATGGCGCAAACGGACGTTGTGGTTCCTCCGGACTTGTGAGAGAATTCCGTAGAAAAAATAAAACAAACGCAACGCTTGGTCACATCATGCGTTTCGAAACCGAGGTTGGGCCCGTGTACGAGCGCGATCACTCGTCGCCTATTTATAGGCATGTACGAGAGAAGACCAAAATGGAACATATTGCCCGTGCGGCCTCGTGTCCTCTGTTGAAAGCCCTTTCTCACGTGCAGACCCTATGCGACGACACCGAGCCCTGAAGCATTGAAATTTTAATCACTAACAAGACCACTGCGTACCACATCCATCATCACCACCCGGAGGGCTTCTTAGCGCGATGGCATCAGCACACGATCAACCGATCTACTCATACCCGGGGGGTACGGAAAATGACGCGAAACCCGGAACCGATCCGACGGACGACCAACGCAAGACTAACCGTTTGCCGGATTCTAACCCGAAGAATGCACACACACACATATATAAAATCTCACCCACACCCAATCGCCCTATCTCTTTCACACCCTTCACAGTTGGTGTGAGTCGCGCTAGCATAACAAACATACCCCGTCGCCCTTCCTATCCTCCAACCCTCGCGAAGGGTGTCTCCACAGCGAAGAAATGCTTCCGCACAGAAGGGCTGCCTGTATCCCGGTACCCCGGGGCAACGCGTCCAACCGCGCTTCCCTCCTGGTTGTTATTTTTCTGCACTGCTTTCGGCGCGGCTTTTCGGGGTGCATTTCGGTACACGCACGGTGGGAGGCGTGACTAGACGCGAGCGCTTACTGACGAGCCGCTTCGGCAATAACTCAATCCCGCGCTCGATTGGCTGGCCGCGGGGAAGCTCCCGGATTTGATTTCGGGGAGGTAGTGTGTGTTGTCTTTTTGTATTCGTTTCGGGAAAATGACCCAGTTTGCGTTCCCCGTTCGAGACATGACGACGCATCGCACCTGTGATAGGAACCTACAAAGAAGGGAACGAGTTTTAATGTTTAAATGTCAAAAACAACACGGAAACATCCTTTGGAGGGCGTGTATGGGAGTCGCTTACCTCGCTTACCTTTACGGCAGTGCAAATGTCGAGTAACGGGATGACCTTCGTGTAATGGAAAACAGCCCCCCGGGGGAATCTCTATTTATATTAATGAGTGCCAGTAATTGAAACATAATTTCCGTTTTTCGTTGAAAATATCTATTTCGGAATGCGTTCGCACAAGCGCGGACCCCCTTCTTGACAACGGCATCCACGTCGGACGCTTGCTGTGATCAAAACTACACACTCACGGTAGCGATTCGATTGAAACGAGCTTTATTTGAGAGATTTCTTTTCCACGGTCACGTTATAATTTGTTTTTGCTAAATGTTTTTTTTTGTTGTTGTTTGTATTCATTTGTTTGCTTTCTTTTCTTTGTTTTATTCCTAGTTAGCGAGAAAAAAGGTACGTGCCTTACCGCGCCGTTCCAATATTAATTTCGTGACTTATTTATACGCACGCCCGCATTGCGCACAGGATGCCTGCGCGGAAATGGTTCTGTGTAAAGGTGTCTCGGGAGTGGTTTGGATGCATTCCTAAGTTACTTATTCTGTCTGTCTTTGCCATAGGATGAGCGTGATTGAATCACCTGCCAAACTGGGAACATGAAAAGACTTGCTCGTCTTCGTAATAGTGCATGGTTTTAGTGTTGCAATTTTTGCATCTAAATATTGTGAGTTCAATGCTGTAATAACCTTCGCTAGGCTGCATTAGGTTCGCCTTCATGTGGTGTATATCCTCCATTAAAGTTTTATAGTCCACGAACAAATCAAGTGTGGCTTTGTTATTAGTTTTCAAAAGATTACTAGATGAGTTTCTATAGTAACGTGTTGTCGCTTCAAATGTTTGCTAATTGTATTATTATCTTGCATCCACCAGTTCGAGCCCTTTTCCGGTCTTTCGTTTGTTCGTTCGTTCGATTAGTTAGTGTTCGACGATTTCAATTCTCTCAGGCATGTTCCAATCTGTTCGGTGCACACGCTTCCACAAACAAAGTAAAACAAGAATACACTCTGTAGGGTAGAAAAGTTAAGGGCAGAAAAGAATATTTTTAAATTCAAAAAACGAAACAGTCATCGAACTGGCCGTACAAGTGGCGCACGTCCAAAATAGAGTATAACTTTTTCGTTTAATTACTCTGTCCCAACTGTGTTTTGCCCACGTTTCGTTGAAAGATTCTTCAGGCGGCGGTTATCGTTACATTACAAAATATATAGGTTGGATCTGTTGTTCTAGTTTAGTTTCTCCTCTTTACCGATCGTGTATTTCCTCTTATTTGGCAGAAACGTTTCGACCTGATTCAGTTTACCACTCTTTCACATTGTTTGTCTCCTGCGAGCACATAGCCTCATCTTGGTTGTCTTGTTCCCCTTGTTTTGTTCAGCTAGGTCATTAATTTTCTTTTCTATTAAACCATATACAAAAGCGCTTATCTGTTGTTTCGTTTTCGTTTCCTAGAACAGCTCTACTTTGTATTCATTTCTTTTTCTTTCCTCCGTTCTCACACTTTTTATATCATCGAGCTGGAACAGAAAGGAATAGTAAAACCTATAAGTATTATATTAATTTCATTATCGTAATAAATCGTATCCTTTCTGGTGCGACGAAACTTATAAACTCTGTCTTTTATCTATCTTTCGTACCCTCATTCCCAATTCAAGACATATTTACCCTATCCTTTCCCACTTATCTGGTACTTTCTTATGTGTGAGTGTGTATCTGCTATGTACCTTTCAATACTCTACTACGATTTATGTGTCTATTTAGCATCGCTATAATAGCTTTAGTATTTCTTTGTTAATATACTAGGTGATCACAGCTGATGAATATATATTTTTACTTTTTTTTCCTCCACCTTTTCTACCTAGCGTTATGCACAGTACTGCCGTGCCCGTTCTGCTTTTTCACGCGGCATTGCAAATTTGCATGAGACGCCCGCTCGGTGTATGCTCGCATACAGATGCAATAATTAAAAATTAATCACTGCATCAAAAATGGATCACCCAACGCTACGCTATTTTCTCTCCATATTCGCTCTCGCTGGATCTCCTATATGTGGCTTGAGTTTGTTGTTTACCAACTGTGAAGTTTTATAAAAACAAAATATATTTGTAAGCAATTTCTCGAATCTCGCAGATAGGATAGCAAAATACAAAGAGTAGTTTGAAACATTTGTGTCGTTTTTTTGTTAAAAAAAATCAATTGCTGATTATTATTCTTGGCACGCATTCAACGTCCTTTTGACAGAAAAATTAAACCCCGGCTTCAAGTGGAGTAGTTTTGACTATACTGCTATAAATTGAGTGACTATAGGTTGAACAGTTGTTCATATTTATTGGTACACATTTTGTCTGCTTTCCATCAAACAAAATGTACGCGTGGTAGAGAAGGAAAACTGAAAGCTGTTCATCTGTCATGGAAGAACAGCTTTTAGATAAATTTCAAACCTTTGTAAATAATAATTAGAAAAAAATAGTGGAAGAGGCCTCTCACACGCACGCATCTCACTAGGCGCAGCGTGTACGGTTACGTTTAGCTTTTTTCGTATTTGTTTTTTGTATCTTTAATAAGTGGTTAAGTCTGAGGTATATGTTCATCAATCGGCTACTGGGTGCTTCGCTTGCCTTAGACTAATATGTCGTGATAATAGTAAACCGAAACAAACTGTAACACACATAAACACTCGCACTCAAAATACAGCAAAACCGTGATCGTCGTGATCGGCAAGAGCGCTATCGGTTAGTTAGCGAAATGTCAGAAGATAGGAGCAATACTAAAGAAATCATACACTTTTATCAAACGATTTGAAAAAAAAAAAACATATAGAAAATGAACACATCCTTGCTTTCGTTGCAGGGGCGTGTGTGTTCCTATCGCGTTATGTGAACCCTATTTTCTCACTAGACATTTCTGCAACGTGATGGAAGAAACCGATTCCGCTGGTTAGGCTCTCTGCGGAGTAGTACGTATTACACGGTGGCTCCTTCCTCCAGTGGCAGCTTGTGCTCATCCAATCCAAACACCTGCTGCCCGGTGACGGTCACCCCATTCGGTGTTAAGGGCCCGCCCTCCTTCTTAGCGCCAACTCCAGAGACGATGCGTTTGCCATTGCTGATGAAGGACGTTTTCAAATCCAACACGACCGGCTTGGTTGCGTGATTGTTGTTGTGCTGAAGGTAGCTTGCGGCAGAATTCTGTCAACGCGAAATGAAATGGTGAACATATTCGTGAACACTACTGTTTAAAATGCTTTGAAAGTAAGCTGCACTACTTACCTTCTTGCTGAAGCTGATCGTATCGCCATTGGGAAGGGCGGAACTGCGTCGACGTTTGTCCAGTACTTTACGCACCTTCATTATGGTGGGCAGCACCAGCAACAGGGCGCCCGAGATGACGATGAAAAAGCCGGCAAGATAGAACGCCAAATCGTACGAGTCAGTTAGATCAGAAATCCAGCCTAGAAGCAAAAAACACGCACAAAAGGGTAGGTTATTATCTATAGTTGAAAAAAAAAACAAACAAACAAACTTTTTAGCGAACGTACCTGCCAGAGGAGGTCCAACAAGATTTGCAACACCCTGCACCAGAAGCAACAAGCCGTACGCATTGGTGAAACGCTCCAGCGTGATCAGTTCCACCAGAATAATACTGGTCAGCGAATAGTTTGCTGCTATAAACAACCCGAACCCACCGGCCAACACGGAGAGGCTCTGGAAGAAGGGAGAGAACGTTAGAAACATGGAAAATATATTCCCACCATCAAAGGACTTCAAACATACCGTATAATCCTTGAACAGTGGCACCAGCGCCGTCACTAATCCGCACAGTGCCATACAGATGGCGTACGTGTAGTTCGCGTTGACCGACTTGCGATCGCCCATCCAACCGAGCACCACCTAGCCCATTCCGTAGCCGCACATTCGTTGGTCCAGAGTGGAGTGAAGAAAGGAAGAGCGTGTAAATAATATTAGCACAAACGTCCGTAACATCTCCTGTCAAAAATCTGTTCTACGACAACAACATATATTTCTTTGTTCGCACACAGTAGTCCAACTCATACACTGGCACACAAACAAACAAACACACGCACAGACAGACACACCGACACACACACGCATATATAGATGGTATGCATGTTTAAAGATACATAGACACTCATAGGATATACCATACAGCTCAAACGGTGCTCAAGAGGAGAGGAGGTTTTCGGTAGGTAATTTTCGATCCAATGTAGTCCTTTTTTTGGCAGATGGAACTCTAGCGAGAGTTTCAATTTGCTATTTCTGTTGGGTTTTATTTTGTTACACTTCTAGAAAAAATATAGATTCTTTTAAGTAAAAATTAACTAAAAAACGTACAGGACCATCTATTTGGCCTCGGAAGCGATATGGTTAGTTATTGCATACGAAGCATCCCAGGGGTCGTCTGAGGTAGGGTTTTTCAAGAGAAGTCAGCCTTGTGCATGCCGCGTTAATGCAGGGAAAGAGCTAGCCGTGCGATGAAGGAACTACTTTTGCGTTGTTGCGAAGCTTCTGCATCTTAACAGTGTAACATAACTTCTCACGCAACTGCACTATTCGTTTGGGACCTGTACAGTGGAGAATCCTCTTTTTACTTTGAGCAAACTTTAAAGGGAACCAAATGTCTCACACTAGATAGTGTAACAGATAGTAAGAGAAACCATGCAAACAAAGCACGTCTAACGCACTACTGACAAACATGCAAAGCAACAGCAGGCGATTAGCATTTTTAGCACTGGCACGGAACAACCGACTTACCTCGCCCACCATGTTCAGTATGCCGATGATCGCGATCAGCATCGAGGACTGCGCGTGCGAGAAGCCGATCTGGGTGGCGTTGTCCCCGAGGTAGACGTACGGCACGTCGTAGAACGTGTAGAGCAGAAAGTTGGAGATGGCAAACAGCAGGTAGTGCACGTCGGAGAAGTAGGAGAAGTCCAGAATACTGACCAGCAGTGTTCGGAACTCCTCCACGCCCTGGTACCAGGCGGACTTCTCCTTCGCGATCGTCGTCATCGAGTTGCGGTAGATGTCCGGGCAGGAGGAGGCCCGCAGCCGGTAGCGCTGAATGTTCAGCATAGCACCGCGGTACGTCAGCGAATGGCGGTGCATCCGCAGGTCCTTCAGGTAGGAGGCGGTCGCCGCGGTTGCCGGTGGCCCCGTGCCCGGGGCCGTACCGCGGGTG
>JXXA01000275.1:0-12409 GCA_000956255.1 Anopheles punctulatus | reverse complement strand
TTGACCTCTGGGTTATGGGCCCAGCACGCTTCCACTGCGCCACTCTGCTGTGTTGGATGCTTAGATAAATGGCAATGTATAGTTTCTACCGCGTATCCAACTTCGCGTACCTAGAGCGTACAGGTGAGTAAATTAATTATTTATTTTGAAACTCGTTTCCAAACACAAATAATCTTTGGTGATTTGAGATGCGATGTGCAGCAGTATAACACCAGTACATAAGGATATCCTTCCAATGGGCAGACCTGGGTCGCTAACTTTAATGTCTGTCTTAATGTCTATTATTTAATGTAATAATTCATTAACAAGACAGTCAGCAAACTCACATTCTATTTGTTTAAACTAAAATAAATAAAACGATTTGCGCTACGTCTGCATCAGAATCAGCAAAAGATAAAGTGTAAATATTACATTAAAAAACCACATCAATGAACGAGACCGAACTGTGCAAACAATGCGAACAAAACAATTTAACAATCACCGCAGGCGTTGTTTCAGCGTTCCTGGAATATTTAGCAATTTGGAGCACCTCGTTAGGGTGTGTGAAAACGACAGTGCAGGTTGAAAGTATTTACATTTGAACGAAGCGAATATAAGAATGGTCTTGCCCACCGCCAGTCTCCGATTGTCCCACACTCTGCCCACAGTCAAACTGAAAAAGGAAACTCAGGACACAGATTGGACGCGAACTGTTGTTTTTCTCGTTTCCAATCTCTCGACTTCTTCGCACGCTTTGACACTGTATTCTTATCCCGACCGTCTAGACGGGGCCTTGTTTTGTTTTTCTACACCATCCAAGCGCTGTAAGCTGCCGGATCAGCTGGTGTACCGATCCAGCGAAACCCACGAAGTGCAACGTTAGGTCAGGGAAAACATCTTACAAATGGCGTCTCGGGAAGAAGGTTTACTTCTTTTTGCAGGGAAATAACTTGTCGTCGCTGCCACTCTCGGTGAAGACGTGCCACAAAAGGAAAGCAGTTCGGGGAGATCAAAGCTTTTGGAAAACGTTCTACACGAAAGCCACGTGCCGCACCAAACGCGAAATGGAAAACAAAATAATCACTTTCCCGGTCACAATCGCTAGGTGGATTTGTGTGTGCGTCATCACAGTCTCTGCAGTCGCAGGGATCAGATGGTTGGTTTCCATTTTTTGGGGTCGGGTGAATGCTCCCGAACCACCGTCCAGACCGTTTATCGTTTAGCGCTCAGAACGCTTCCAGGGTGGTGGGTGGGGAAAACGAACGGCAGGAAAACATACAACCGTGCAAATCCCCTGCTCTGACTAAACATTGACGTTTTTCTTTCTGATGCGAACGTTGTGATGCTCGATGTTGCTTTAGCACGAGTTGTGCAATAGAATTAATTCACTTGCAAAACGTACGACACCGAACGTACGCTGTTTTGTGTTGTGCAAGGTAAAGGTTGAAATTTTGCTAGATGTTATCTTGTTTTTTGCTTTGATCTTTTTTATTAAGCGCTTTTGTGACACTAGCGACGAGGTGAAGAAGAAATATTCTGTTACAAGGGTTTATATGTTATTTGATAAACATAAATTCTGGTTTTGATTGTTTGTTTGTAAAGTTAAGCGCTTTGTTTATGTACTGAATACTGAAAGCAAACATCTAAATACTATCTTCTGAAAGGGAGTAGTAAGGGTGCCTCAAACGCTGACCCATCAAATTAATCGAGATCCCGTAAAGCACTTTCCATCCGCAGACGAAGATTAAACTCATATTTCTTTCCCCTCGGTGCTAAGCGTGACCCATTTCGCCGGTACACCGACCAGACGAAACCTCATTTGGCGTGGTGTAGATCAGGGCGCAACGGACCGGATCCGGATCCAGTTAGTGTCCTTTGTTGTCTGGGGCCTCAGGATGGTTTGCCATGGAATGTGATGCATTTTTTTTTTCGATCACTTGTCCGTTTCGCGATGCCGTTTCTTCACCGCATCTTACCGCTGATGACGAGCGTCCGACACGTGGTGAAGTACATAACGTGGTCAGGGAACGAACACAGTTGCTCACCTCACCTTAACCGTTTCGAGCACTTTTGAGAGAGAATGATCATGTGAAAAACACCCAAAATATAACCAATGTACAAGTTAACGAGTTTTTACAATTTTTTTCTAGAGTTTCTACATATATGTGCATATTGTATCCTTTTCTCCAGTCCAATGTTATTGGGTTTCGTCATTTTCTCACTACATAGAAGCTTATTTCCCCTTTTTTCTCACCGTGGGGAAGTTTTGAGAGAAAGAAAATCGAGACGACTCACCAAGCGCAACGAGAGAACGTTCTCGCAGCATCCACGTCATGAGTTTTCTCACCCCGAGAAAACTCCAGTGACCTACTTTCCCGAGCCGCTCGCTCGCACTCTTGCACCGAACACTACTAGCCCATATTTCTCAGCGTTTGCATTCCAGGAGTCCCCGCTTTTTCCGGTCGGAATTTTTGCAATCGAAAACCATCCAGCAGCTCGGTTCAGGTTGGAGGTGGACTTTTTTATAAATGTTTTCGTAGGTAAAAACTACACCGCCAAACCGGTAAGTTTAGCGTTTCTACCATATCAGACCGGTACATATGTAACCAGCTAGCCCGCTAGAAAAACTGGTAGGGTAGGGTTATTGAACTGGCGAGTCCGTTTTCCAGACGTTACGTAAAATGTTCCCCAAGGTGGTGCGGCTGTTTTAAGCCCGGAAGATAATTCTGCACGTGAAAATGCATCTCTGCCATTGACGTCAGATGTTGTGCTGACGTCATGAGTGATTTATGACAGAAAATCGGCAAACGGTGTGAGTTGTACTATGGAAAACTTCAGAAAACGTACGACAATGGCTGATGATTCAAAGCAATACCGGCAATCTATTTTTCAGTGACTAAACGCACTGTTACCATGTTTCATTTTATTCACATATCCAATTTTAATCCTATCAGTATCTATATTTTACAACGAAGGCAACTACCTAAACCATTCGTCCCTAGCTATCCACAAATCCCAGATTTGCGTGGTCTTCCTCGTGGCTTTGGAGGACGTTTTCGAATATCTGCAATGGGAAAGAGGGAAGGTTTTCAATAAAAGTAGATACTCAACAAGCACCATCACTATCCACAAAATGCTTACCTGATCCATCTGACATCGTGAAATCGTATATCGTAGCAGATTCGCCTGCGCGAAGCGATGTAGCTTCAGGAACAGTTCACTGGCCGTGCGCGTCGCTGTGTTGGAACTCCCCGGAACTACTCCGTTTCCAGTTTCATTCACCACGATTGTCACGTGGCCGTTTCTGTGGGGCTTTCCGTTTTCCTCCCGCAGAGTGCCGGTGTCGGGGTGCACCTGGCATACAAATTGTACGGAATTCTTGTGCAGAATGATATCCCTCGTCACGTCGAATTCACGTTTCACAACCTGCAGATAGGAAACGACATGTCAATTTTGATTGCAAACTGTTTTGTTGCGTTTTAGTGCAACTCTTATAACATACCCTCAAGAAGTCCACATCTCGAACACCGTCCAGGTACAGGGTCACTTGATAGCTGTGACCGAACCGCTCCTTCAATCTATCTGGCGTGTCGACCGTAAGCAGTTCGCCATCTTTCAGGATCGCTATCCGTTGGCATATCCGATCGATTTCGGAGATACTGTGAGAGGTGAGCAGAATCGATCGGTTCTGTGCGTTCAACCGCTCTATCGTACTGTACACGATGGAGCGCGTCACTGGGTCCAGATCGCTCGTTGGTTCGTCCATGAGAATTATCTCCGACTGGCCGAAGCAGGCAACGGCGACACACAGCTTGCGACGATTACCGCCACTAAGATTCTTCACTAATACCTTCCGGTACATTTCCAGATGGTACTCTTTGAGCGTTTCGATCACGAGCTTATCGATCGAGTCTATGTTGCGTAGTTTGCCGTAGAACTCAATCACCTCCTCCACCGTGAGCAATGGGTCGAGGAAATTGTTCTGCGGACAGTAGGACGGACCATGCTGAAATGGGGGAAAGCGTTGCAATGCATTTCTCGTTGCAGTTTCTCATGTGTCTTCAGTTCTGCTACTTACATTACTGTAGAACGTGAAACTGCCACCCGATGGTAGAAGCTCTCCAGAGAGGATAGCAAAGATGGTGGATTTACCAGCACCGTTCGTCCCGAGCAAACCGAAACATTCACCGTAGTGGAGCTTGAAGGAAACGTTTTTCACCACCTCTTGTCCCCTAGCACCTCCTCCACCACCGCCGCAGCTACGATATCTCTTCCTCAGATTATCCACCGAAAGAATCTGATCGGCCGTGATGGACTTTTTCTTTCCATCCACCCTACTTATCACCGTACTGTAGTCCGTTGTATCGACACCATTCATTTCGCACACCTTCGCCTGGGACACACCCGTGACACGATTGACCAGTCGCTGTATCAATTTATACTCGATCATCACATTCAGCAGCATAAAGATCAGTCCCATTACTACCAAGGCAATCAGGTGCGGCCTTAACAGGTCACTGCTGAGGGGCGATTTGTACGAATCGATGTAGTACCGCTTAAAGATCTCGGCTGTAATGTAGTTCTTCGACAGCTCTATCAATCCATCGGCAAGAGCATGCTGTGGAAGCACGAGGAACGCTCGGTTGAGGATGTTCCGGATCTGCTCAGACTGATCGCTGTTTCCCAGTACGTCGAACAGAATGATGATCGTCAGAGTGCCCAGTGCCGTGATGACGTTCAGGCAGAAGAGCGACATGTTTGCGAAACTTGCCTCGGTAAACAGCTTCTCGAACAGATGGATAGCAGGAATGCTTGCGAAACCATAGAACACCAGCAGCAAGCAGATGCCATCGAGCTGTTCTCTCGCCACGTACGCCGGTATGGCGAACGCTTTGAACACGATCACGGCCAGTGCCACCGCAATGAGGTAGATCTACATGAGGAAGAAGAAAGAGATTAGAAGTAAAGTCATCAATACGGAGCAGCTGTATCACGTATGTATGTGGGGCCTACCAGTGCATCCCAGATGTACGTCACGCTCCAGTAGGTTAAGACGTTCACGCCCGCCAAACGCTGCTGCAATTTTTCACCGCGTATACGCTCACTCACGATGTACACCGACGCTCCGGCAACGACCAAACTGAAGGCCAACAGCATAATTAGCGATATTCCCGCATCAGCCACTTGCTGCAAACTTTTGAATGGAAAAAAACAACGTGCAACAAAATCATTTGACTAACTCCGTCGCCTTCACGCGAGCACCCAACCGGACACACTTACATCGATGATATCGACAGATCATCCTCTTCGATCTTCAACGGATGATTAATGGTGCGGATCGTGTAGCTCGGGTCGTCCAATTCCGCTCTCAGCACCGCCGTATCGAGCATGTTCAGCCAGGTTGGCATCGAATGGTACCCTTTGTTGTTGTACCATACAACATTTTTCTCCTTGTTGACGGTGATACCACCGTAGCGTCGTTCCGTGTACTGGTCGGTGGTGGACAGTATCCACCGGTAAGCATCCAATGACGAGTTGAACACCGCGCACATGTCATCCGTACAGTGAGCAAGCAGATCATCAACGATCGCGTTCCGATACTCGTCATTGTCCGTGGCGTTCGTGTAGAACTCGGCCGATCGCGGGTAGAGTGCGGTTGAAAAGTTGATCATCTGGTCGTATTCACCAGGCGGACGAATGGTCATGAATCCCATGGCAATGATTTCAAAGATTGTCGGTAGTACGAGCAGACAAACCAATAGGCGATAGTTGCGAAGGAAATGGCGCATGCGTTTACGGAACAACGTAACCATGATGGAGATAGTCCCCAGCTTTGATTCACTCGTTTTCGGACCATGAAAACCGTTCGGAATGTGAGACGTGGCGGAACCATTTCCGTTCAGCAACATCGGATCCGATGGCGTTGGTTCACCGGCGTTGACGGTGTTGAAGATGTTCAGAAGGTTTTCGTTGCGAATCTCAAACGATTCAATCTGTTTGCTTGACTTCAACTGCGCCATATGCTCAAGGAGTGGTTCAATGCTGAAACAAAATATCGTTAAATAATTTGCTAGAGATCACGTGAGAAGCGACTACTTACTTTAGCACCTGATTATCATTGGTTGAGGAGGCAATCTTGAAGTCAAGCTGGTTAAGCATGGCACTCATTTCGTATCGCGTATCGGTAAGTCCATCCAGCAGTTTGCTCAGTTCTGCTATCAAAGCCGTACGATCGGAATCTGTTTGATGCCTCAGGAAGATCTTCAGATACACCGTGTTGGTAAAGCGTTTCTTTAATTCCTCCTGAGATTGCTCCAAGATGGCTGTTCCCTATGATTGGGTGAAAGATGATTATAACTAAAACTTCCCACCCGCAACGTCACACACACAAACAAACTTACATTTTCCAGCATGACAATCTTATCGCTCAAGCTCTCTGCCTCGTCCAAATGGTGCGTCGCTAGAATCACCGCTCGATCCTTTCGTAGCGTTTGGATCAATTCCCAGATGTACTTGCGGGCTTTCGTGTCCACACTGCTGCAAGGTTCGTCCAAGATCACAAGATTCGGTGAGCCAAGGAATGCGATCGCAATGCACAGCCGACGCTTAAAGCCACCCGACAGATCCGATGCGCGGTAGTGCTGGTAGGGGCCCATCTTTAGATTGTCCAGTGTTCGCGAGACTTCTGTGTCGAAGCCACGGGTTAGCTTGATCCGGGCGTATAACTGCAGATGCTCCTTGGCCGTGAGATTCGGGATCAGCACATCATTCTGCGGACAGAGTCCAACCTTCTCCGCATTGTTTCTTATACCGGAGATGAAATCGTAGTCCAGGGGTAGATTAACGTCTCCCACATCGGGCAGAACCTGTCCCGTGAGCAATTTTCTGTGGCATGAAACAAAAACCAATCAACCGCCTGATTTAACCAGTTGCGTTTATAGTGCAGCATTACATGATCGTACTCTTGCCGGCACCGTTCCGTCCGAGCAAACAGGTAACCTCATCACGCCGGAATGTGACCGAAACGTCACTCAGCACTTTCTTTCCACCCTTTTCATACGTAACGTCCACATTTCGAAGATCGGCTCCGATGCTTTTGTCAAGTTTGATGCGCTTTACCGTGTGGAATGTTGTATCATCTGGAACGTAGGGGAAATAAATTTAAATCGTTTTCACCACACCACACCGCTGGTTCGCTTCGCCCATACCTTTCTTAAAACATTGATAAAGATAGCCTATGGTAAAGTAGATCACGGCATCGAGCAAAATCATGAGAATGCCAAACTTGAGATCATTGTCCGCGATCGACCCCTGGAAGACGCTGGCAAAATTGGCTCCCCGATGCTGAAGTTCCAGGCGCATCACGTGACGCCACGCGTAGCAAAAAGCGGTCGAAAAGGAGAGATTAGCAAGGAACTTCACGGCCGCCGACAGCGTGGCCCCCAGCGAAATGATAATAATGTACGGGAGGAATGTTATCAAGAAAAGTATCACACTCGACACCGAACCGATGCTAGCCGAACTGAAGAACATCGAACACATATAGCTGCAAACGAAGTACAGTGGCAGAGTGCGAAAGAAAGAGAGATGAAATTGGGTGGCGAACAAAGGCAAGATTATTCAATTCACAGTAACCAAAATGGCAAGATAACTCACCAGAAACCAATCATACAAATACCGAACACCAGTAGGTAGCAGAAGAGGAAGATTTGGCTGGAGTACGCGAGAATTCCTCCTCCGTACAAGATGATCAGTCCGATCAGGAACACGATGCTAATCTCGACGAAAGTCGTGATGATCCAGGAGACTGTTTCCGAGCCAGACTTGAGTCCCATGGAGCGCATCAGCATCGAGTTGCCGCTCTCCTTCATCCAGATCTTTTGCCGTACCGCCGAAGCGACGTGTACAATCAGTGCGATGAAGTAGGTCATCTGGATCGACTGTGCAAGATAGAGTCCCTTTTTGAAGCTGAAAATGAATCACGCTGGACGATTATTTCCTGTCGGTGGTGGGGCGAACGAATTGCACGTTGGGGTCAACTTACTCATCCTTCGTGTACTTCGGGTAAGGAAACTGTTTTGTGTAGAATTTTTCGTTAACCACTTTGTACTCTACCTCGTCCGAAGCCTTCTTCTTTCCAGCGCCGAAGAATAGATCAAGCAGGGACTGTCTCTTCCGTCTACGAAGCGCTGGCGCCGGAGCGTTCGTTGTAGTAGCAGCGGACGTTCCAGTATTGACTCTTTCATCATCGTCGTCCTTGAAGTCAAGAAAATCTTCCAACGCACTGCTGTTGCTTCCTCCGCCGAATCGATCCAGAACATCCTGGGATACGTTCAACCGTTTGCCCAGATCCGCATACAATTGAGACAAGTTTTCGGTTGTCGTTTCTACGCTCGACACCGAAGAAGTGGTACCTTCTTCCGTTTCCTCGTCACTTCCCGTCTCAACACTCTTGTCTTCGTCGTCCTCCTGGTCTAACTCATCATCTAGCTCCAGCTCTCCGCCAAACGGTGAGCTATCTTCTGCTCCACCGCTGCGTTCTTTGGTAAACTTATCCTTCTTCCTCTGCCGTATAATGCCCATGTCGACCGCATGCTGAATCTGTATAAAGCCCCGGTGGTAGCGCATATCCAGCTCGAAGCTTGCTTCCGGCCCCGGGAACCAGAACCGATTCCGATTCTCTACCGTAACCGGCGTATCGTCCGTGCGCATGCGAATCTTGTACGTGACGTCAGTTTCCGCCGTGCCGTTCTCAAAATAAACACCCGCGAAGAACAGTTTCTTGCGGTTCAGCTCAAACGCACGATCTTCCAGGGCACGTTCGTCCGACACGGGAATGAACCGATCGGCCGAGAAGCAGTCAAAGATGTCGGCAATCGTTTTAACGGCCTTTGCGACCTCATCGTCATTCAAGATGCCAGACAGCATACCCTCGATCAGCTCAATGTTCACATTACCCCCAGCGATCATCTTTACAATCGGGCTTTTGGCGAGTTCGATCAGACTTGCAAAACTTTCGCGAGCTTCCTCCTCCGTGCGAAGCTGGTGCAGGGTGGTGTCTAGAGCGCGAAAGAAATCTCTCAAACGACCCATATCAGCGAATGTTTGGTTTGCCTAAAAATCGAGACGATGCATGTTACACTGATTTGATATGGAACACCTCATCTAGTAGTAGAAGAAAAAAAACCTACCATTTTCATAATCTCATCGTTCCTCTCATTGCTCGGACCGTACAGAATCTTGCCCTGCAGAATCGGCTTCAGGAAGCGCCAGGTGATCTTGCCGTTGTTTGTGTTCGTCACGTCCAGGTACAATTGTTTGCAGTACGGTGTCGGCATGACCTCTATCTCATCCTTATCCGCCCCAGCATAGTCCGGCGTGTACAGAATGTTATCCACGAAGCGAATGTTATCACTGCGCGGAAACGGTCGACCGCAGAGAATATTGCCCGACTTTGAAAACGTCCGGTCATCGGAAAAGAGCTGCAGTATGTCGAAATTGTCGCCAACTTTTTTTCGTATCTCGGGCAACATTTTGACCAACCGATCTCCATTGCCTACAAAAAAAACAGTAAAACAGATGTTTTATTTCGATGCATCATATGCCCCTCGTTAGAACGTCCGACACCTACGCTCGATTTCTTTAAACTTTGGATGCGTTACGATGGTGGTCACACTGGCGATGAAATTTCGATCGGTTGGGAGTGATACGATCGCATCGTACAGTGGTTCGTTGTCGAGAATGATCTGCACTATGTTGACTACGGGCGTTACCGGTGCATCGTAGAAGTCTTCTGTCTCTGCATAGTTCTTCGCATCGGTACACTCGTTCTCGAAGGTACAAATGTACGACTGGAAGAATGGCAGGATACCGTTTGCCTGCAGGTTACGGGTCGGGAACTGACAGTCGCCTATCTCAACTGCCTGGAAGCGATCTCGCAGAACGTACAGCGCGGCAAATATCAGACATGGCCAAAGGTACTGCACGAAGGTCATCCACTAAAAGTTTGCAAAAGGAAAACATGGAAAGGGTATGTATGGTTGAAATGAAGCGTGACGATCAGTTCTAATTATAGTGACGGGTTGAATGCAGTAAACGTAAAGCTTATAGCGTGTATTCATTAGCAATTAACTAGGCAACATGATAGCATATAGTAAACAGTGCTTTTCATGCATTTAATAGGATGATCTTTTGATAAGGCAATTATCATCCACACTGGAACTATCTTATGATACTATTGAAATATATTCATTTACAATAATCTGCATAAATCGACCGTTTCCACAATAATTGTAAATCAAAAAGGGATGGACAACAAACAAGCCCCCTCCTCCATATCATCAGACAGATTAAAAAAGACTAACGGCCGGCATAATCGAAATGAAAATAACTTTCTACTCGTACTCACCGCGCTGCTCATTCTGTACCGCTACATGATGCGCACTAACAAATACCATAATTTACTCATGAGCGTGTGTTTTTTTTTTCTGTGCGATTATAAAACATCCGACCAATGGCCGCGTACAGAAATAACGAGCATTGAACCGACTGCAAAGTTGCGTTTGATGGATCGTGCTTATCAAAGCACATAGAATGGACGCGGCGTTACGCAAATAGGCTCGCCAAAGCGCGATGTCGCCGGATGTGTCATGATGGTGCGCCGAAGTACAGTTTATAGTTCGTGCATTGTGGACTAAAGAAAAAAAAGTACTTTCATCCCACAATGGTTTTGACAACATTACCTCGACCTATTTAGATTAACGTTTCGATCAACGGAATGTCTAATTTCCCGACTGAGCGATCTGCGAGATTCATTTTAAACGCTGATTCATTTTAAACGCTATCAATGGTGCATGTAAGATGCCTGATGATGACTTGATGACTAAAACTCATACTTACTGGCTGTCGCACTCGCACCAAGTAGTCCTTTTTCAGCAAGGCTCGAATTTGCATGCAGTCGGCATGCTTGGACAATTTCATGTTATCGCTCCCGTAGCGACGAGATCTGCGGGCGGTACTGGATGGTTCAAACCTTCAACTTTCACCTGGAAGATACACCACTGGCGGCGGATGTAGAAGCTTTTCCCCAAGCTCACAGCTTGTCACGAAATGCGCCGCGCGTTGTTGATTTTTTGTTTGTTTTGTTTACGTTTTGCTCCAAGTGCGGACTACC
This sequence comes from Anopheles punctulatus, assembly GCA_000956255.1. Lineage (NCBI taxonomy): Eukaryota > Metazoa > Arthropoda > Insecta > Diptera > Culicidae > Anopheles > Anopheles punctulatus. Next base: position 1,257 of record JXXA01000275.1, on the reverse strand, counting down.
GCTTCACCGAGCCATGGTGCCGGGGAAGCAGGTTACTATGATGGTTATTTACTATGTCACTATGTTTGACAGCTTGTAACACAATTTCTCTTCTTTTTGTTCAAGCCTTGAACATGCTTAGTTATTTTATTTTTCTCACAATACACTTTTCACTGCTAACAACGCCTCACGATTCGAACGCTCTTTGTTTTATGCTACAGGCAGACATGAGCTGCTTGATTATGTTTCGCACTTTCTTGCACACACCTGTTGCAGTTACGTTTTCGGCAACACAATCACACTTGCATTAAGAATGAATTTCACATCACTTTTCACTTTAGATAATTTGTTTTGAAGATGGTATGCACTTTTCGCAGTGTACAGAATAACATCACCGGCAGGCCAGGCCGGACAGGAACAAATTCAGTTTCACACGATTGCTTTGCTCCTAAATGCACACTGCAAGTGTTTGTAAAGATGTATCTTAAAGCACGGTCACAAAAACAGACAGCTCTGCAGAAGGAAAAAAATCAAACCACAAATTATTAAAACAAAACGATATACACATAGCGTTGCACAATCGAAACACAAAACACGAACTCTCTACCGAGAGAGAAATGCAAAACAGTAACAAAGAAAACGTTTCGGTATATCCACCCTGCACACGAGCCCAGGATGCTGAGCCTCCAGGTGTGTTAGCCACGGTCGTTTCCTGGCGGCTTAACGTAATTAACGCTCACTTAATGTAATTCACTAATAGGCTCGAGCTCGTTGCAAACGACGAAATGCTTGCGCGTTTCGATAATTACGCTGGGAAAACGACGATTCACAAAATGTGTCTTTCTCCCCAGGCGAAGGTTCGGCTTCCACGTAGAAAAGCACCTTTTACGGGTAGGCACAGGGGCAGGGAGTTTCAGTGCTGTCTAATGATGTGCTACAGTGATTGATCGTTTAGCAGATTACGAAACTGCATGCAACAACAGGAGCAAACGGTCGGAATGGGTCGAAAAGCGGAAGAGATTGCGATCTTAGCAGGGAACGGAAGTGAGGTTATGTTTTCGCTACGGTTGACTTAGTTTTCGTTCCATGTTTTTTTATACCCATTACCGCCTAAAATGTACTTCGCACTGCTAGCAATCTGGGTCGACTGAATGCGAAAGTTCCTTTTACTAACGCATAAGTATCGGTCGAACTTGTACGACCTCATTCGTTACAACAATCGATTTGTTGCAGGGAAATTTGAAAATGTAATCTCACCCGTAACGTCATCTGGGAAAC
>JXXA01000266.1:0-14017 GCA_000956255.1 Anopheles punctulatus | reverse complement strand
CTCGGACACCGACCTGTTTCGAGCGAAATGCTTCAATTTACAACTAAATTTATTCCGACAAGTCCGTAACTTTGCTGTGGGATGAAAGAGAACAATCTAATCGGGAACCGTTTACGATGGATGATGAGCAAAAAAGGCACCAGAAATATGATAGTCATTCGCACTGCTGGTTGACAGTGGAGAGGAAAGCTTTAGGTAATCTCATTAGTACATTGAACAGATTTTTTTTTTCGCCACCACAACGGAGGCGTGTTTGAAGCACGTAAACCTGCTGCCCGTTGAAGCCTTCCAACAGAATTTTCTAATAGATACACCTTCGGATTTTTTTCCATGCACCACTGTAATATGTTGCCCGGTCGCGGCATAGAAAAAAAGCCATTCTCCGAAGGCACCCTCAAGACACTTCACGTTCCGTTTTACGATCATCCGATCCCACGGCGAGCGGTACAAGCGGCATTCTGCCGAACTTTAGCCGGCGGGCTCATGGTCTGCAGTGGATTAGCGCGAGACTCCCCGCCCCATGGTCACCGGCGGTACGGATGGATGATCCCTGCACGCAATCATGCGATCATCCTACGGGCCTTTTGGATGTACGAAAAACGCACACAACAAACGGAGCTTCGATGGAAACGCTACAGTTGACAGCCTAATCGTTTGCCCTGACCGTACGTTTGGGGAGGAGCAATGGGGTTGAAAAAAAACTTCACCAGCGCCATGCGATGCCTACAATAATTATGCTTCGGTGGCTTTGGTGCGATTTTGTCTACCTGCCAGCATGAGCGTGTGTGTGTGTGTGTGTTGTCTCGAGTCTAGAGTCTCGTCTAAGACAATCGAAGCGTTTCGCGAGTTCATTGCACGATAATGCTACGGATCCTACGGGGTGTTGCAAACATATCCAAGCAATCACCAAGCTCCCCACTTGCTGCTGTAGAAACAAATAAAGTTCTATCGTGGTTGCCGTTCTCTTGCGTGTGTCTGGGCGCATGTGTTTTCGCGGCGTCCGAGTTGCGCTGCTTATCAAATTATTTGAACAATTTCACATTCTTACAACTCCATCCTGCTCGACCGAATCGTTGGGGCTTGATGACCAACCCCACCCCGGGAGAGGGATGTTGATAGGGATGTGTCGGTCCCAAACCACATGGCGACAAACGTCTTAGCGTGCTTAGCCCGAGTACCACTTACACAGCGACTCGCGAGGCCTCTTTTCTATTCAAGTATCTAGAACAAACCGCTGAACAAATAATTCCCACAGATGTTATTTCGATGAGTGCGTGCTGCCTGCCTTCGAGAGGCACTGGTCGTGGTGATTCTTCTTTCTTTTTCTTTTATGTTTTTGAAACATTCAGCAAATTTGTTGTGTCTCGCGGTCGAAAATTTGCGGTACCATCGTACCATGCTCCACAGTACAACGCACCAAACCACGAAGGAAATGACCGAACGGATACACGCGCCGTTATTCCGCCGGCGTCCCTTTATTTCGCCGGGGTGAAGCCGGGTGCTCGGGCCTGTTTACAGCATTTCGCGCTTAAGACGACATCGATCTATTTCTTTTCTACGCCCGACTGGTACCTTTGCTCTTTTGTTACTTTTGATCTTTATATGATCTCTTTTTTCTTGCATGTCGGTATTAAATTCCCTCTAGTGTTTGGGTGAGCGCGCGCGGACACGAACCTCCGTTGGGACCATTTCTCTTCGCGGAGTGAGAAATAAAAACACAAATAGAAGAAAAAAGAACCAAGCACCCCAATGTTACATTTGGAGACATAAATCCTCTCGCATGTTCTTTTTCTTCCTAACTCCGACGATCGATGCGAAATAGACCACCCCAGTGCGGTTGGGGTGACATTAAGTGAGGTTTCTGCTATTCGCTCTATCTTTCACTTGTTTTCTCTTACACTCCACGATGCGTGTTTTGGTGGCTGTTAGTTTGTCAGTCCGGCTTTTCCGATTTAGATTTGCCTGCAACTACCCCTAGAGCGCCATAAAACCTATCCGGTGCTTAGGGGTTTCCTAACGAAATTCGCACCGGAAGCTAAACCGCTGCTCTGACAGGCCGGAAGATATACACCATTTCACCCATGATTCAGGATGTTTTTTTTTATACGTATAAGAGCATTAATTTGAATTTTTCTCACGCCTCAAAAAAAGAAGGATTAATATTTGAATCCCAATTTTATAAAGCAAGTTCGTCAAACACACATCTGATAAAATTTGTAAAACTTTTCCAAACCTTTAATGATGTTTGTATGAATGTTTCAAAACACTTCAAGCACTGCCCCAATTTGGGTGGCAGTATCTTGTCGTTGTTTATTGCGAGCACCACTAGAAAACCCGTAAGGAACAGCTTCCCAGTGTATAACTTAGGCAAATTGTTTCACCAGCTGCTAGTATTCGGAACGTTCTCCCACGCGAATGGCGCTGCTCGATCCGTCTGGCATTGTCAAGGTAATCTCTCGTGGGTCACTAGAGTATGTAAACATCACCTCCCCACACCAACAGACCGCGATGAGATTTGAATAGCAAATTACACCGACTACGGCAGCCAGATACACAAAAGGGCTGACATATCGGGTACGAGAGAGAGAGAGAGAGAGAGAGAGAGAGATAAATGCGCTCACTTGAACATAAGTAAACAACACCACGTTATCTCGCGTTTCGGTGTGGGCAAAAAAATCGGCCACTTTGCACTTTTCGGCACCGTGACTGCACCGTGCATGCAGTTCTAATCTAATCTTCTAAATCCATCCTAGCCTTCCCTAACAACTCCGCGTTTAGTTGTCGTATCTAATTTTATTTCGAATGACCTGAGAACAGGCCTTGCTCAGCAAATCACCCATCTCTTCTACCTCTCCCCTCTCATTGCAGTGAATCTAACACCCCGATTTGCGTCGTCGAATCAGAATGACTCGATCTCGCTTCAGGTGTCGCGCCGCTTCACGCACCAGATTGTGTCGCGCATCTACGCCATCTTTCTGCGCGAGGTCCTTGGCTATCGGAACGTGAAGCTGGTCGAGTATCGGGACAAGCTGCCGACGCAGGAAACGGAGCGCATACGGATGTTCATCACGATGGAGCATCTCGTGAGGTATGTTTGTATTTGAGGGCTTAAGATGCTAGAGATGACATTTTTGCAGACATTTTTTACTGGAGCAATTATATCACATCCATACTTATCCCTCAGAGCTACTTACAAATATCTCCAGAAACAAATCAATACCAAATAACTTTTGACGTACATTTGCTTCTCTTTGTTTTTGGAAATACTTGAGCGTACGGCGTATCGGTGTTGCTGTTACCATGAACCATGTACCAAAGAATGGCCAAATAAAGACGTGATGAAAACCCGCAATTAGTAACAGTAACCTAACCTAATTGGCACGGAGTAGATAACATGCCATTGAAATTATACAAACCGCCAGACGTTTTAACGTGCGGTAAATGTTGAAAATATTTTCTCACCACACGTGACCGTCCGAAGCCTAGCGCCATCATTACCTTCCACACCCATTATTCCATACGGTTCACTCTAATTGGACGGTAAGTTTTTAGTGGACCACCGTCGATGGAGTATGCTTGATAACTTTTGGCTAATCCACATCCACCACCATCGAGTTCAGTGACATTTGCTAGTAGACGGGCAGTTTAGATGGTTTGTTATTTTTTTATGTTGGTCAGGGGTTTTTTTTTGTTTAATTCCCTTCAGCCAGAGGAGAAGAGGTCATAAATTTTCTGTCTGTAAATCGTATATATTTAATTTTCGGTGGTTCTGTCGAAGCGAAACCGCCGACTGAAAAATAGACCGAAGACAACAATTAGCGACGAAAAAAAAACAACGCATATGTATTTATACACGAGCGTATCTTTTTGCCATCCCCTTCCATCCCCGGGTCGAACTTTAGGAACGATCAAGGTCCGTTCCTTATGACTTGACAACGAGTGTTCGGTTTTGTTTGTGTAGTTTTTGGTTTTTGCCTATATATCTGCGACCGGTACGAATTTGAATGGAAATATTTTTTTCTAATAGTATCGCGCGTACTGGTTTATGAGAAATACCGCAGGTACGTTAACGTTTGGTTGCAAAAATGGATGATAAACTTGGTGCACTGCGCTACGGAAAGACCTCCAGACAGCAATGATGGATGGGATAAAGGTTTCGGTTCAAATAAAGTATAAAATGCACAACGATGCAGCCCAAACGAGAAACGAAAAACCGTGACCGATAAAAAAAGGCAATGCCAACGAACAGATAACGAGTTTTGAGCAAACGCGCACAACAACAGTGGTAGCAAAACTAATGAAACTCCTAATCGCAAATGAGTCTTTTTGAGTGGTGTAAAAGTCGTTCGGCTACGGAGTTTCAGAGAAGCTTTCAAGCCACTTGCAGCAATAAATTGCTGTCGACAGTGTTAATACAACAGATTCCCATCCTCTAAGCCGATCAGCAGCAAATCTTCAAAAGTAAGGTACGCATGGATTTAATTTGAGTACTTTGAATCAAACGTACACTGAGAAACGCACCGATCCGTGGCCATCAATCCGTTGCGAATATGATACGCTCGTAAACCACTCTTTGGACTGAAGCGTACCCACCATTATCGACGATCTTTGCGCGAAATTTTCACTGGATGACTCCATTTTGCCCAATCCAGCGAGAGACGAGGATTAGTGTCCGATTTCTCGCTTTGAAATTTCAAAAGTGGATGACAGGGCGTTAAATTTTGTGGACTTCCTTCACGGTCACGGTTGTCTATTTAATTACAATAATTAGATAGTGTCGGACTTTATGAACGGGTGCCGGAATAATAGCTAAAACTAAGGTGAAATCTGTCCGCACCGGTGGGCTCTATCGGCTTCGATAAGGTATAATTAATTAGGCAATGGAAATATAATTAATTTGGTAAATTATTGACCGGGCACGAAAACTGCAAACAACTGAAATGGGAATGAAGGTCGCTCGCTAAGAGACATAAAAATAAAAAAAAAACAATAACGTAGATAATCATTCGACCGTCCTTATTTGCTTAACTTCCTTCAAAAGCCTCCTCTAGTGTAGAGTTACTGTTTTTACTAGCAACCATCCGGACACACTCAAGCGACCAGTTGTAGAAATTATTTTCATAATCGTCGTTCCTAGAGAATGTCCTTCGCGTTGAGCTATCGGTCAGTCGGTGACGTTTTTTGCTGGTGACAAATGAATGTGTGTGTGTTGTTTTCGAATGGCGCTCACGTTCAATGGGTAGAGACGGAAGTGTAACGGCCACTACCACAAAGCTATTATTCAAAATGTCACCGTGACATAGAGGCCGAAGAAAAATGTATTAACACCGTGCTGGCGGCTGATAGCTAGTGCCAGCTCATGAATGGATTATGTGTTATGGTCTTATGTTTGGCAAAAAAAAAATGAATAACCCGTTCGAGACCACACGATATTGCCGGCGGTGTAGTGTTTCAATCATGTATTGATACGAACGGAAACAACCGATCCAGTGTGTATCAGTGTGTGTGTATGTGCTTCTAGTGACAAATTTGATCCGTCAACGAGAATTCGGCACCCTTTATGTAAAACTTGCTCCGGTCGAGAAACTCCCCATGTCCCCCCACCCTCCGCCGCCTGAAAATTGATTGATTAATAGGGGACGGACGGGAAAGCTCGCGGGTTTTACACTCGGGATGCTGCTTAACCTCTCAGGTGCTCGATCGCCCGCTAGTGTAGGATCGCCATTTAGTGTCGTGTCATGGTGAGCAATCAACTGTCTTTGTTGGAAGATATCTTCTCGGCCGGGCAGCAGTTCCCGGCAGCAGTTTGTCATTGCTGTGTCCTTCACAACGAATGACGAACGTCTCACAGATTGTGGTACGCGCGCACGATTCAAGGAATATTTTTTTGATCAAGCAAAGTTCATCTGTGTCAACAGATCTTGTTCCAAGACAAAAACCTTCGACTCCTGCAGCGGGAGTACTTCAGCAATCCTCACGCACGCTGGTGTTGACAGTATTACAAGACGCAAAGCGGTGGTGTGTCGCGGTCGTCTACAGCAAGCTGTTCAAATAACACACATACGAAGCGTGTGTTCCCAAACTTCAGGCGCTGGCCCCTGGCGGTGCTACACATCGGAGGTGACAGTTTAATGGTCCGTGCGGAAAAAAGGACTCATATTTTGATTTCCTGGCCGTGTAAAAAACACGGTGGCAATAAGTTTCGCACATCCTACCGATTGCTTTCACGAGGCGAAGACATTGTTTTGCTTTCTATTTCGGAACAAACAATGGCGCTCAATGTGCGGAGTGGAGGTTTTTATAAATAATCATTAACCATTGGCAGAGAATAAGTGTGTCATCGCGATATAAATGTTTAAAACGCTAATACCTCATGCTAACATTTTTTAAAAATCTATTTCAGTCACGGAGGAGCATGGCCCGATCCGACGATCGATCTGGAGGTCTGGCTGCTGTCGGACTACCACTACATTCCGTCGGAAATCCAAGAGGGTGGAGCCATCATGAACCCGGGCCGGTTCGGTCTGTTCATCCCGAAGCCGCTGATTCGCAAGGAGGACGCGTTTCCGAAGCCACTGATCTACACACTCTTCAAGGAGGACGTCAACGACCGACGGTACTATGACTTTATCAAGAAATTCGACATCCCGAACCCGGTTCTAGCGTCCATCTACCGGTACGCCGAGCGAAAGTGTGGCGAGGAGTGCGACGAGTACGGTATACACATACCACCGCAGTGTACCGAGGGACGCAAGTGCGCGCTGGTCCTGGCTCCCCACTACGAGGACACACGCTTCTTGGTGAAGCACATCCTCGAGATGGAGTTTCAGCTGAAGGTGATGTGGCTGGGCGACAAGCTGAAGCTTGGCATCCGGCAGCTGATGGACACGTATGCTGGCGAGCGCAAGAACGTTAAGAAGTTTCTCGTGTTCCATTGGACACCGTCGGAGGTGATCAACACCAAGACGATGGAATACGCACCGGTGATAATGCCACGGTGCGAGGACATGATCGCGAGTAACGATACCGGCTGCAAGTACGAGATGACGCCACTGCTCAAGTACTACGCCAACCAGTTGCGGCAGGCGGACTACGCGCTCAATTCGCTGCAAACGTTGCACTTTAAGGAGGAGCACATACAGTACGCCTTTGATTTGTACGATAAGTACGAGGATCAGATCTTGCAGGCACGCCAGGAAGCAAAGTCGGACTACGATCAGCTCGGTGTCACGCGGTATTACGATCAAATCGCCTGCGAATGGATGCGAGACCAGGAGCCGGTATGGAGTGGATGGAAACCGATCGCCAAGCCGGAGGATGTTTACATCGGGGGTATCTTTCCACTGTCGGGCATGGGACCGTCCTACCTGGGTATAGCACCAGCGGCCCTGCTGGCAGCACAGGACATCAACATGAACCGAACGATCCTATCGAACTACAAACTGACGGTGCAGCAGAACGATGGCCAGTGCCGGGCGGACACCGTCATGAAGTCGTTCATCGGCTACTATATCCAGCAGACGCGCGTAATCGGCATTTTGGGGCCTGCGTGTAGCGAAACGGTCGAACCAATCGCTGGTCAGTTGCTGTCTATTGCATGTGTCGCTAGAATTAAGCACAACACACACTCATCACAGCTACCTTACGTGTTTAATCCCTCTCAATAGGTGTCTCGAAGCACTTCCGCATGGCGGTTATCTCCTACTCGGCTGAGGGTGCGTTCCTGTCCGATCGGGAAACCTATCCCTACTTCTTCCGCACGATCGGTGAAAACCGACAGTACGAGCATGTGTACGCCCAGCTGCTGCCCCGATTAAACTGGCACCGGGTGGCCGCCCTGACAGAGGACGGCCAAAAAGCGACCGAGTACATCTCCTACATGGAAACGCTGTTGAAGGACAACTCGATTGAGCTGATCTCGAACAAGAAGTTTCCCCGCGATAGTAACGACATCGAAATGAAACGGGTAAGTGAAAGGGAGGGAAGCCATCCTTTCGTTTTCTAAACTACTTTTTGTTTGTTTGTTATCCACAGTATCTGCTAGATTTAAAGTCGAAGAATGCGAAAATCATCATCGCCGACGTGGACGACAAGGTGGCCCGGGTGATAATGTGCGAGGCGTACAAATTGGAGGTAAGTCCATGCTTTCCTTTACACCAAACACTTTAAAGGAAGACGATGTAATAAAGGCTCTAGAGTTCCTCACGTTAACCTTTTTGCGCCCTTTTAATATTCAAATGCAATACGTCACACACCCGCTCGCCGGTCTCAGTCTTGAAGTTGAAAGCGAATAGATCGGAGGGTTGATTGTTTTCGCACTGAATATTCATACCCGTACCGACCCCGAACCCTTCTGCGACCGGCTGCGGACGCAACCGTTGGGTCAAACCTTCTAGGGCAAGTTCAAGATTTCAAAGCTACACGGTACGAATCCATGTTGTTTTAAAGTGCTGCTAGATGGTTTCTTTAAGCGGCCACTTGTGGGATGTGGTTGCACCACTGTATCACACGAACCGGCCGTGGTGTCCTGTTGCGCACAATCAATCACAATTATTGGAAACATGATTTGATTATAACACATCTTTGCGGGTGAATAAAAACAGGCCAGCAACAAAAAAAAAGAAGTTAAATCGCTTAATCGTCTCAATAAAAAAAACAAGTTGGGTCATTTTGCACGCCCGCTGTTTCTATACGCCCTTAAAGTGGCGCTTCGAACCACTCGTTGCGGGGTCAAAAACTGTCCACTCATCATGATAATGCTCACAAACAACTCACCCGGTGTAGCGTGCTTAGGCAAAATCTGCATGCCCAGGAAAAAGTGGAGCTGATGGTCCGCGGGAATCAATGCTTGTGCCGGTTTCTGTTGCACGTTTGTCCGTCCTCTGCACAAACCGGAAACCGAACCACGGCTGCCACTGGTCCGTCTGGGAGTGTTGTACGTGGTGTTCGCACTGCAAAGAGAGGAGGAGAAATAGCAGAAATGTAGAAATTGCAACTGCAATCAGTATGTTTTTTTTTCGATTGTACTCCTGCCAGTGCCGTGCGACTGTTCCTGTTCTATGTGTATGTGTAAATCTTAAAAAGCACCTTTGTTTTTTATGCCCATTGTCGACACACGACCACAGCTAATCGGACAAACTCAGCAAGCTAGCCTGCAGGAGCTGACACGAAAGCGGTGAGGAAACAAATTAACCAGTGGAATGTACCGCCCGGGTCGTAATCGGATTCCGGTATTGATTTTTATTCCACCTAAAACCGGAGACGGTCAGGGAAGTCACAATTGGCGCCACTGTCCACCGGGGGGCGAAGACACCAGCAAACAGATAGCCTGTGTCTTCGCCAGCTCGAGTCATGTTTCGTACCATTTGAGCTTTCCGAAGAAAAGCAACGGCCAAAATAACGTCGACAACCGACGACAGGTATACCTGTGCTCGGGAAGAAGAAAGGGAGATATGTTTGTCACGGAGGTCACATGTACACCGTGAACATGAGCTACTTGGATTCGTCCAGTGCTACAATGTTGCAAACGCCCCGACAACACTGTTTGTGTCTTTGATTATGCACTTTATGTTCTCTTCCCAGAAAAGGAAACGCATCACAGGTAGATAAGGTTGGACTGAACATTTAACAAACCGGAAACAACAACTTCGTATGTCAGTAGCAAAGTGTGGGTATAGCTGACAATAAAAAAAACAGTGGTTAAACGGTAGGGTAAATATTTGTGCATCGGCTTCTCTTCCGTCTTGTTTGATTTGTAGCGCACGTTAAGTAAGTCAAGCATATACACATCAACACCAGCAATGTACACACTCCGTTGTATATGTCTGGCCGGGCCACTTTTGGCAGTCGGTTTAGCTTCTCGTGGCTGCTGCATGTGGGACGTGCTAATTGTCCTGTTCGGAGCGATGCAAAACATACACATACCCAATGTGGCCGTCTTTTGTTCTGGCCGGTTTTATGCAACGCTTGTTTGCACATTTCTTGTTGCCAAATAAACACGTGCGATGCAGTTGCATCTTCTGCTTTTATGTTGCAAAAACGCCAGTTAATGCTAATTGAAATCGTACGAACAGAGAATAGGAATGTTGGACCCACTTTTTGAAATATTTCCATCGAAAATGTATCGAATCTGTTGGAAATAGAATGTCATCCTTGTTTGTCTTTTCGTAGGTTAGGTTGCTCATGAATAACATCTAGATACTAATTGATTCTCTCTGGTACTTTTCTCATCTTGACAGATGACGGCCGAAAATGGTTACATCTGGTTCTTGCCGGTCTGGTTGTCGAACGTGTGGAATCTCAGTTCAGAAACGCAAGGCACCGGTAGCGATCAACGAAGTCCACCGAGCGATGGTACCGGTAGCAGCAGCAGCTGCTCCAACAGTGAACTCCTTCGTGCCATGAACGGTCACTTCTCGCTCTCACACGCCCCATACGCCGACGATGACACCCGGCTGGATGTGGACGGTACAACCGTTCGCATGTGGAAGCAAAAGTACGCACAGAACCTTAAAGACCAGGGTTACATGGCGTCGGACTATGCCGGTTACGCTTACGATGCCGTTTGGGTGTACGCACTAGCGTTCGAACGCTTGCTACGGGAAGATCCGTCGTACTTCAGTAATCTGCACTCGGAACATACAACGAACCGGCTGATGGAGTTGATCCGGGAGACCGATTTCCAGGGCGTATCAGGGCGGATTCGATTCAACGAGGCCGGTTCACGGTACACCACCATCCATGTGCTGCAGTTCGTGAACGGTACGGCGAACAAGGTGGGATACTTTTCTCCTAATATCTCGGAGAGCAACTACCAGCTGATCGGTGGCAGTCTGGTGCTGAACGAGTCGGCCATCATATGGATGACGCACGATGGGCGCACCCCGGACGATGGTGCGCTCGTCTGTACGTTCGATAGCTTCGCGCGCGTCTTCGGTGTGAACTGCGAGGAGGTGACGATGATCGTCATCTCGATGGCCTCCGTCATCTCGATCCTTTTCCTTTCGGTGGCGTCGTTTCTGTTCTGGAAGGTGCGCTACGATCGCAAGATGAAAACGTCGGCCAAATATCTGCAGAAACTCGGCATCGATCTCCTGTCGCCGACCTCCATTCCGTACAACACGCTTGACAAGTGGGAGATCCCGAAGGATCGCGTTGTGATCAATCGACGGTTGGGTGAGGGTGCGTTCGGCACGGTGTACGGCGGTGAGGCGCAGATTGCAGACGAAGGATGGACCGCGGTTGCTGTGAAAACGCTTAAGGTTGGCTCTACCACGGAGGATAAGGTCGACTTCCTCTCGGAAGCGGAGGCAATGAAGCGATTCGATCACAACAACATCGTGCGACTGCTCGGCGTTTGTCTGCAGTCCGAACCGGTCTACACGATCATGGAGTTCATGCTGTACGGCGACTTGAAGACGTACCTGTTGGCCCGTCGTCACCTCGTCAACAGCAAGCAGTCGGAGGATTCGGATATCTCCAACAAGCGGCTCACGATGATGGCGCTGGACGTGTCGCGGGCCCTGTCCTACCTCGCGGAACAGAAGTATGTCCACCGAGACGTTGCCTGCCGGAACTGCATGGTCAACGCGCAGCGTGTGGTAAAGCTGGGCGACTTTGGAATGGCTCGTCCGACGTTCGAGAACGATTACTACCGGTTCAACCGAAAGGGAATGCTGCCCGTTCGCTGGATGGCTCCGGAAGCACTTGCACTGGGCTTCTTCACGCCCGCCTCCGATGTTTGGTCGTACGGGGTGCTACTGTACGAAATCATCACGTTCGGCTCGTTCCCGTTCCAGGGTCTGACGAACAATCAGGTACTGGAGCATCTGAAGAACTCCAACACCCTTTCCATTCCGAACGGAGTGAAACCCCAGCTGGAGGGACTGATGAAGGCGTGCTGGAATCAGGACTACAAGAAGCGTCCATCGGCGTCAGAGGTATCGGAGTTCATCTCTAACTATCCGCGTCTGTTGAATCCCTGTCTAGATGTACCGCTTGCGTCGGTGGAGATGGTCGATTCCGACAGTGGTCATTTCGAAATGCTTCCCGATCTGCGCAAATTCAAGGATGACGCACAACCCACAGCCGATCTGCTCGTCGGAACACAGCCGATGAACGACCTAAACAATGGCTACAACAACGTCAGCATCATGTCGACCGGTGGTGCCCAACGAAACAACCGACAGCGCGCCATCAACCTAAACGATCTGAACGTTGCGACGGACTTCATCACGGTGTACCCACCCGTACCAGTGGATGACTACCACGAGGATGCACAGTCGTCGAGGCAACCACTCGGTCCACCCAACTCAGCAAACCATCTGAACGACCCGGACCAGCCGCTGCTCCAGCGTGACACCGAGGCTACCAAGAGCAACAACAGCCTCTTGCGGTACGTGCCTATGTTCGGATTCAGCAAGAACAAAACGATTACGATCGGTGGAACGATAATCTCAACGGGCAACGCCAAACCTGTCACATCCTCCCTGCAATGTGCTACCTCACTGGGAGCGATGGGTAGTGGCACCGGCGCAGCGGGTGGTAACAGCTCACCACAGTCGCCCACCGGTTCGGTGCTCGGTATGAGCGGTGGTACGATGATTGTGAATACTCGCAGCACTAGCACGACGATTTTATAGCATCCCAAGGAAACGACCACCCACCTCAATATCACAACCGACGAAGGGATAGCCGGGACCGAGCAGCCGCCAGAAGAAGTCTGACACCGTAATTATCCCTTTTTATCAAAGCTTTAAACATGATGATTGGGATAAACCAGTCATTGGTTCACGTTTTCTCTAAGTCATTTTATTTTACGTGACAAATATTCTACACTTCGTACTTTCCATAGCATGCATTTGGTTGGCGCTTTAACTTTTTCTTTTTTAAATTCGTGACTTAGAGAATCAATTACAATTTTTCCAATTACTAAACTACAAAACTGGTGAAACGAGACACCAGTCTTAAAAAATGGACGTCACTCAGGCACAATATATACACACACACATATACACACATACAAGACATAGCCAATTGACCGAGAGCAAAATCTCAACAGTACAAACTAACCTCATATACCGTCCAGCATGTGGAGACAATGAAAAACATAAACTCAAAACGGCAAAAAGTACAGCAAACTAGGAGAAAATTATATATTTAATCTACCCAAACCCACTAAACTAACCATGATGAATACCACGATAAAAAGAAATACACTAGGGGAAATTAGATGCATGGATGACGTAGTAATGGGTAGTAGTGCTTCGCTGCAACGCGCAGCAACGGGGGATACTAAACCGGGGAGTAGCAGTAGTAGAATAATTGATAGCGTTAGCGGCAGTTGCTAATGCAATATTTCACGAATCCATCAAAATGAAATATTTTACCATGAACGCTAGAACAAAATCAAGCATCGCGATAATCATCAAAACTCTAGTGCGTTTGAGCTTATGCGGCTTCGTCAGCGAAGCGTCTGCGTTCATTCGTTACCAATTTAGCGAAAATTTGTTTTGTTTTCCTTACGTAATCCCATACCAACAGGCAAGAGGAGAGTAATAACATGATAATAATCCTATAATGCTATGATAGCCAAATTTTTCTACCACTCAATTACATAGCAGTTGCAGAGTGATATACTATCGAATCTATTTCAAATAGCATGTAGAAAGCAATTAAAAAAAAACAAAATTAGATCTTTACGGAAAAAATAAATCCTTGTAATATCGATGCATGGTAAACCCTGGTGGGAAAAAAATCGTGTGCGGATAAAGATTAAGGTTACAAGAGATTTAAATAATGCAATGAAAAACACTTTCCTTTTTCCGGACTTCATTGCGAACTGCGTACTCATTGGTACAAACTCTTGAACGTTTTTTTTCTTCTCCTTTCTTATCAACTTCCGCCGTCGCTAAAAGAGAAGAAAAATCAAGAAAGAGAATCAGTCTTTCACTAGCAAGGAAAACAAAAAAGAGAATGACGATAAACAAAATCAAGAATGTGATTATAAAGATTTTTC
>JXXA01000263.1:0-21419 GCA_000956255.1 Anopheles punctulatus | reverse complement strand
TATCGATGCGACAGGTTCGCTAAGTAAAAACAGTCCCTTGATTTCAAACACGTTGTTACAAAAAAAAAATGGCAATCGAAGCTCACAATTGACCCAAGGGAAGTCATGTGTTGTTGGTGACTTAAAAACAATTTCTTACTTGTTCAACACAAATATAACGTAGGCCTACCTTTGCTTAGTAGACAAAGCAGCTGAAATAAACGAAAATAAAAGCACTAAATATGTATTCTGTGTTTCTCACAGGTCTGACCTCGAGCATTTGCGATCGGTATTCATGGCAGTGGAAAACGGTGACCTTGGCATGTTGAAATCGATCGGCATCAAAGACTCGGAGCTGGGAGATGTCAAGTTTTTCCTAGAAAAACTCGTCAACACTGGTTTCCTGGACTGAGTTTCGTCTGACCTGCCGTATAGCAGTAGCTTCTATTATTTCGTTCCTTTAACGCCGCAGATCTATTCCTATCTAGGCTCACCGGAAGGTTTCACCTACTAAGCTACGAGCAACTGTACCCTTTAGAGCACAAAGCAAAATTACCCAAACACACACTCACACAAACTGTCTGTCAGTCATGCTGGCAGAACTGCACGAAGAACGGGCGACAAGATTGAAGCTATTTCAAAACGAACTGGACAATCGCTCTTTATGCCTCCGTTGGTAGCTATCGTTCCATGCAATGTAGAGAAATGATCGAGAAATTGAGGAGTAGAGCCTGCGGTAGCGATTGGTGTTTGGCTAATACGATATGATATTAATTGGTTGTTATTGCTGTTTACCGTTTGAACAAATAGCGGTGGAACCAATTGACAAATCCTGACACAACACATGACCCATGACTTCAATCGTGCCCCAAGCCTCTACTAATGTTCGATGCATGATCGCTTCAGTGAAGCAAATTGTTCCAGTGGCAACAATACCAAAAGAAACGAAAGAAGAAAAAACAAACAAACAGAACATATTTGGAAGCAAAACAGCAAGCGCATGGGAGTAAACAGCCATCCAAGAAGGTTGTTGCACCAGTAGCTAAATCACCAGAAACTAGCATTGAAAACCAACGGAATCAACTCACGTCCATTAGCTTGGTTAAGAGATATATTTCCAATTTGAAATTCGGTTGTCCAGTATTCTATTATCGCGCATCTCGAGGTACTCGAATGTGTCGAGCGTGTCGTAAAGTGACAAAAAATGATAGGGAATCGACGAAGAGCGAGGTGAGGATATGAGCACAGAACCATCAAATACATATCATTATATTTATAGAGTCAGTGCATGCTTATACATTATACATTATACACGTATACACAAATCGAAATGGTCACACAACAGTGTGCAAAGTGTGCTAATTACCTTACCACAAAGCATCTTATGGAAAATGCACACCGAGCTAAAACATATCAACCGAAGATGACACCGGGAGGAGTGATGTACCTTATGTATCGTGCAATACGCTCGAGAGGCATCGGTAAATGGCCGATGCAGAAAGCCTATCGGAAGCATCATGTTTACATGCGATGTGTCGTGCGCCAAGATTGCGTATGCAGATTGCGAAAAAAAGCAGGGAAACAGGATTACAAAGCAAACTAAAACACGTAAGGGCCGCTGAAACGCAACGCGGAAGACAATTTATGGACAAACTAACAGTTAGAGCAAGACCCCCGAAGACATATCAATTTTTTTACGGAACCTTACCATCCTAGTAATGATCACTACTATCGAGCTCTTATAGAGAACTGATTTTTCGAGAAATTGTACTATCCTGTGAACGTAAATTTTACACCCCCTCCAATCAGTCACACAATCACGCATGCCGTACACGGATGATTACTATTCTACAGCTCACCAACAATCTCACACACGGAAATGCAATTCACACCATTTTCTTACTCACGGTTGCATACATGCAAACAGGAGCGGGTTGTAGAATGAAAAACCACTGTTAATCTGTATTTAAAATGTAATACTCATTGATTGTATCCAGGTAAACACAAATACACTCACATACACACACACACACATTCATCGTGCTAAGATGAGGACGCATATACAACCACACACAACCGAAGCATGCTAGTAGGCTCAGCTAACTGAGTCGAAAAAAAACGAAAATATATCTATACCGGTATCTTGTGTCAAACGCTGCGTCTTGTGTGTGTTTAAATTTTCCTACATATATTACTAGGTTAAAAAAAGGCAGACTGTACAGTCGCTCTACTTGCCTTCCTTTTCTGTATGTAAGTTAAGACGTTTCATTCGATTTAAGAAGAGCGATCATCCATTTATTCATACTTAATAACTTCAGTATTTATGGTTTTTAGTAACGATCCTCGCTTTTAGCAACGATCCTCACTAACCCATTGTAATCGTTTGAAAATCACGGCTAGCATATTTTTGGTTACGGTTACCCATCGATAGGTGGCGCTGTCTTCAGTTGGGAGATATTTTTGCCATGTTGAGCTTCTTGTCATGTTCTTCTTTAAGGGCATGAAGTGCGCTTTCCTGGCTTTTGAAACATCTATAAAAGCAATTAAAATAAGGGGTTTATTTTGTTTGTGTTATAGAAAAAAAAAACTAATCTTCACAACAAATAAAAAAATTGTTAGAAATCATTTTTATACAAGAAATGATTGACAAACTATTGAATAGACAAGTTGAATAAGTTTTTAGTTTTCTCAACAAAATTTCAATCGCCATACCATAATAATAGTTTAGGTAATGAAGAAATTTTATTGTTCCGTCATTTCCCATTTGTTCAGATGTTATTTTTCGTACCATGTTCACTCATTCTTCACCAACTAGCATGTTTTAATGGATTGTGTATAGTACTGCATTACTAGTGTCCGTTATTAAGTTTGTAAGCAATCTAACCATGCTGTATGTTCGTCATTTACTCCACAATCGATGGTCACTGAGTAATATTACATAACAGTATGATTCGATACACCGTTAGTGCCTTTCCCTTGCGAACATGTCCCATTCGCTAAGTGTTCTTCTGATTTCTAAGCTCTTGTCCGAAAACTAGCTTACTAAACCAATCAAGCAGCTATGTGGGTGATTGTTTGCAGGTAGTAATAGATACGTTTTAAGATAGAAGACCTCGGCTTTTATCGAAATACTTTCGTGTTGTAGAGTGGTTTATTTGACTGCACTAGACGTTTGTGCGTAATACTATCAGTTTGCCATTGTCTTTTTTCACCGGTGCGGATTAGAAAACGCAAACTTTTAAACATGATGATGACTTATGCAGATTACCGCATGCTATTTTACTAGTTTGGTCGTCAAATGCACTACGGAAAGCGCTGCTCCTGGCGGATTTGGAGATGGTTAGGGTAAGCGTTGTCTCTATGATATTAATATATAAGTGTAGTTTTGCGCAGATAGAATACCGTAACGATGGTACCGTTCACACAAAAAGGCGTCAAAACATGCATGTATAAATACTGCGCTACCGCACAAGATAACTATTTAATCGTCCTGTGCCTATGTCTTTTACATATGCGTTCAGATATGGCGGTTGTTTCATGTAGTGTGAAATGTGTATATTTTGTGGTCTGTTGTTATAGAAATCAAAACATCAAACAAACCAGCGTGTTTCTGTACAATTTCACACGCGTACGTCTTTTCATACTGCAATCCAACGCTATGCTATGTTCCTGCTTTTGTTTAATCTTTGATATGTTATTATGCCAACAACTAAACACTCAAACAAACAAAAATCCATGGATAAATTGAACAGTTATCATAATCGTATCGTATCGTAATTGCAATGCTGCAGTATCGTTCATAACACATGTTTTCGTCTAAATACGGCAATTGTACGTAAATTTCACCATCTTCAAGTGGTTACCTTTCCTAGATGTGATAATCTATAGTTGATGCAGTACACTTTCCAATCATTTTTCGATTTTCATTCTTTACTTGTGCTTACATTCATAGCTCAGCCCTGTACGATAGTGCTTATGAGAACGTTTGCTACTGGTTTGTATTGACATTTCATTATTAGGCATATGATAAATGATAATAGAATAATTTGATAATAAATGTGACTTTTGCTTTGTATTAATCCCACTTATATGTAAACACCTAATAAACTCATAGTTTAAGTTACTTTCCAATACAACTGACATACAAATTAGGACTTTTTTATATTGTTATAGAACACACTACTTGTTTATATTGTTATAAGTTTCTTTTTGTCACGTTTTCTTTTCGTTACTCGTTTTGTTCGATTTAAAAATCATCAGTACCGGAGACATAGTGATTTAACTGTTCGTACGATTGGAAGGCAACATAAGCTTTTAAAATTTGTTTGTTAAAATATTCTACCACAATTATAACTTACTTTAGATGACATAGAAAAGTATATATTAAAGTTTGATTTTGATACCAATTCATGTGACGAAACTTTATATTCGATTGGTATGCTTTTCAATATGTAAATAACTTTTCCGAACATCCGAAAAGCAACGCAATGCAACGCATAATAAGCGTAAATGGTTCGTATAATATGTAGGTTAGTTTGTCTTATTTTGGTTGTGGTGTGATTAATTGTTACTGCACGTATGATATGAATGGATATTAGCAGAAGGTATTCAATGTTTCTTTGTTTAAAATATTCGCCTGTATGCATAATAAGGTATATTTTTGTATAATAGATAATGTTCATAGCACTGATAGATATCGCATTTGCAAATTTAATTATATATCAATAATATAAATATTTATGAAACACGAACATCACTAGTGAGTGTAAAATATGCCGCGCCCTTTAGCCACCACCAGTACCTCAACGTACACGCATACTAGTTTTGCTAGAAAATTTGCTATTCGTTGCAATAGGCTGTAGTTGTTTGATGTTGTGAAAAGGATATGCATGGCTACGATTTGCTTGGAGTGACATCAATCGATTTATAAGTAGTGTGGTTATGCTTACGAGTTTTGATAATCTACCTCTCAGCGATTGTCGCTACCGATAAATATTATTGTTTATTGCAGTCCCAAATTTGTGCTATCGTTCTGTAGTTCTTCCTTGGATTCCGTTGTCATGATGTGCACCAATTCCTCTACCGCTTTATTAAGGTCGTCTGGTTCGATGGTAGGATTAGTGGGAAAGGAAATAAAAACCCATTATTTAGAGAAAAAAACATTGCACTAAAACAATCTAAATAGCTACACTATCTAAAAACACTAATTATCACACCAAACGCGTCGTAACGCGTCAAATGATTATTTTATTTATTTAAAAAAAGAAAGTATGAATTTTATTACTTCCAATTTTGACTCTTTCGGTAGTTTATTATATGTATTTTCATAACGTATGTGCTCGTTTCATTGTTGTTCTCCTTTTTTGTCATTCTTTTCGACAAGCTCAATTCCATTCTTTTAAAATTTTGAACTCATTTGATATCAGAATACGAGCTATACGAGTGATCGAAGGAATCAAATATATATAAAAAAACTATTTTTAACTTATTATGTATTAACATTAGAAAAACGAATAGACAATTAATTGTGATTTGATCATAAACTCAAGTTATACGCATATAGTCTGATCAAACAAATAAGAAATCAACCATCTCTTACAATACAAACGTAACACAAACGTTCATGCAATACTTCGCAACGCTATTTTCAATAATGTAATGAAATATTTAGAATGATAAGCAATATTATTTACTGTATTCGTCCTGCAGCGATTACGGTTGCATGGCATCGGGGTCAGTCCCAGTCGTGTTAATACGCAAGATGTGAAGCCGATAAATGACACGCAGCATGAAAAAAAATGAACAAACCGCACAACAACGCCACGATTAGTCAATAAGCGATTTGAAATTTTATATCTGGTTTGTTAAAATGCATTATCATTATGGTGGTGTGCAATATTCCACCCTCACACGAGTTCACGTTTCATACTAACCGGCCATATGCAACAAACTCGAATGTGGTGGTGGAGGCGGCCGCTCATCCATCGTATATTCCGAGTTCGACAGCACACCACCATTTCCACCAATGCCGCCAGGTCCAACCGGTTTATTTACGGCAAAGGCAGCGGTTACCGCAGCCACTCCGGCACCACCAGCCTTGTCGTAATTATCAACACTGTATTGCTCACGCTGCCTGTGTTCTTCACCAGCCATTGACAGATATCCGTTTACGCTTCCCCCACCGACAGGACCATACAACGATGTTGGTTTTTGGCCGGGTTCAGATGCTGCAATAGATGTGTAACCTGTGTAGTCGGTCGATCATGTTGCTAAGCAATATTTCCACAGTCATTACTTACACATCTTCTGTTCATAGTGACCATTGTGCTGCATCTTTGCGGGTGAATCAGTATTTAATTGTGATGCGGTTACGGAGCGAGTTTGGAGTGTCTGTGGTTTGGACGGTGTTGGCTACAGCAAAAAACATTCATATTCAAGAAATGAATGTAAAACATTAAACTAAGGTACCAACCTCATGCAGTAGTTGACGGAGGCGTTGCAACTGTGCTTCCAACTGTTTGTTGTGGTCTTCCAATATTTGCATCCTCGCTTCCAAACGTCCCTTATGCTGGCGCAGCAATTTGGCTTCCGTAACCATATCCTGGAAAAGATCATACCGTTTACGTAGCAATAGTATGATGCACTATTTACATAATTATTTTAGAGATATTTACAGATCCTCCAGCTGAAGATGGCGCTGCAGACGAAAGCATAGCATTCGATGTGGATGTGGGCGTTTTGTACCCTTCGTCTGGTGTGGTTATCGGAGTAGTTGATTTCTTCGTTTTCAGTTTCTCGTACTCCGCTTGTAAATTTGCATTTTCCTCTTCCAGCTCCTTTATCATAGTTTCCAATTCCTCCCGCTGCTCCGCTTCCATTGCGGCCATAACTTGCACTGGAGATTTGGGGCCTCCGCTGCCACCAGTGGTTCCGCCAGCAGCGTTGGCAGCCGGCAGCGCTTGACAGTACTGTGCAATAAGCTGATGCTCGTCGTCGCTGTCGGGCGTCGAGTTTGAACGCGTACCACACTCCACCTGCGCTAGCCGGGAGGCGTACATTTCGAGCCGCGAGTGCATATCGTTCTGCAGCGTATGCGTTCCATGTTGTGGGCTCGGTATGGGACTTTCGAGTGCATCTCCTTCGAGCACACTTTGCACCGGCAGATAGCCAACGCGGGGATGTTTCTTAAAGTATTTTCTGCTCTTAAATTTATTCCGCAGTGCTCTGGTGAAATCTCGTACATCTTCGGTCGATGTAGCCTGCGTAGACAATAAAAAAGATCAAAATAAAATGTGCTACTTGTCATAACTACGGCCAGCACGGTAGATATAAGCCAGCTTACCGTTGTGCAATACTCATGCATGGGATGGCTCAGTTTATGGTTCTTGGTGCTGCGCCCGGTGAAGAAACATTTTTGGCACATATCGAAATTGAAACATTTCAAGCAACGATACCGAAAACCTTCGATAGGATATTCCTTGCATATATTACATTTCGCTTGATGTTTCGCCGTTTCAGCCGCCACTAGCCGATGCAGCACTGGAAGCCATACTATACTTTGCGGTTCGTGCTGCAGCCAGCTGAGGAAGTGTTGCGCCTCTATCGCTGTCTCCAGTAGCTCACCGTTCTGGTTTACGCCACCAGCGAGCTCGAAGCACGACCGGACCGACGGTTCGATATTCGATCCACCAAATGCAGCAACCTCGCCTAGCTGCCGGGGTACCTGTATGCAATCGTGCAGAAGTAGCCCCATTTTTCGTTGGTCTACCTTCTTCTCCAGATCAGCAATCAGTCGGAACAGGTATCGATATTTTTCTTCCAGATGCCCACGGCACAGCAAAATCAACCCCACCTTTGGCGAAAGAAAACGTACCATTTTATCGATGTATCGTAACAAAAACCTAAACTACTGGCCAAAAGGGAATATTGGACATACGTGCCCACTGATTTGCAATGTCTTACCTTGAAACTGAGTACCCGTATCTGTCCGGTTCGCTGGGAATCGTACACATTCAGTATCCAGTTGATAGCTAAGTCGAGCATTACAGCACGATCGATCGGCTCCAGCGTGGTGTACAGCGAGTTCAATATCGTCGTCATATCCGGGATATCAATCAGTTTGTCATTTTGTGCGCGCAATCCGTACCGATCAAATACTTCTATAGCCACACTCATATTTAGGCGGTCGAAAGCTAGAAAAATCAAAAACGTTTGGTCACATTATTTCAGCTCACCATACACGCATGCTTACACCATTACCTAGCCGTTTCTGCACGGTGCGTAGCTTCAAAGCAGTTCGATACGCGGAGAAACGAACCTCGTTCAGGTCAGCCAACAATTTCATCAGCTCTATCATCTCGGGATGATCCCAGTGTGTGCTTTCACGTTCGTGACTTTTGAAAATTAAAAACAAACCGGTAACGCATCGCAATTAGATCGCAGTTCGCAACATTGCAGTGCGAACAGTACTCACTTGATATAATAAGGCACGTTGGCAGGCGTAACTGCACGTTCCCACGGTATTTGAACGCTTTTCTCCAGGTTTGGAACGGTCGAGCCTGCTGCTGCGATGTGGAGAGGCTTCGAAAATTTACCACCCTCTTCATGGTGGCTTCCAATCATCCCATCTTCACCGGTCATCTGCGATTGGTTACTCTGTTGCAACACCTTGAAACGCTCCTCCACGGCAATGTGCAACAGCTTCATGCTGAACATGGAAAACCAAACATGTTGTAGTAAGTACATGTTTTGAACGGAAACAAACACCCTTACCGCGTATTGATATCTTCCAGCTTCGCTAGGTACGGACTCGGAACGATGACGCGGCAGGAAGAAAAGAAATTTTGCTGCTCGTTACAATCGTCCAGCAGTGCGTTGGCCGTGGTTAGTTTGTCCTTCAGACGCTGCAAATGCTGCATTTCTTCCGTACTGTCCGATCCTGGTGCTGGTGTCGCCCACGAATGGGTGATCGTTTCGGCAGACGCTACCCGCGAACTCAAATCCTCCAGCACTTTTTGAAATTGTCGCATTTTCTGAAACCAAATCATTGCTATTTAATAACACTGTTGCAGTATTCGGTGGTGCATGAAACTTACGGTTATATTTTCATCCAACCGATGCTTCCATTTATCGCACCGTTCGATCAGTAAAGTCCACTGTTCCGACAGTTTGTTAACCTCGCGTCGTATGCTTCGGCTAAGAATGCGATTTTGTTCTTCGGTAGAAATGTACATTGTTTCGTCAATCGCTACGATTTTAGATGGGTAGGAAGTATGTTACGGTGCCTTTAGACGACACAGGATTAATATGACATACGTACCTTCGGTGTCGCTGGTATCTGAGAGTGGCGATTCGTTTGATATGTATTGTCTTCCATTCATCAGGTTATTCTCAATGATAGATCGCTTATCATCCAGCTGTCGACGGAAGGCTTTATGCTCATCCAGCTGCATCTGTAGACTGTTAGAATCACCATTTATTGAACCGAACCCGATCGACGTCAGTTCGGTGTTTTTCCGTATGACCCATTCCGTTAGTTCACGTGACGAGAGCAGCAGAGCGTTCCAGTGATCTGAGTTCGACTCCAAACGATTTCGAATAGCGGCACTGCGTGAGTTCAGATGGTTCCACCGCTGATTCATCTCATCCAGCTTGTGCTGCAACATGACTGCGTCCTCTTGCGAGGTCAGTGATCGCAGCAATTTACGCCCTGTATTGTCCAACCCTTCGTATACCTTTCGGTTTGATTCGATTTCTGACTGCAAATCCTATTGAGAAGCGTCAATTGCAAACAATATCAGTAACCCGATCAGTAACCTACGATGCAACGATATTTTTGTCTGATGAAAAACTACCATTTTGGACTGCCACGTTCATACACCTAGAATTATTAAAAGTTGCACGATCGACTGCCGAGAAGACTGCGCATGAGCATGTTCTACAAACTCGAAGCCGATCAAAACCTCGTAGGTGAAATATGATATGCAAATGGCACGAGCACCCGCTGCAAGTGTAGCAAAACACGTCCAATATCGCACACAATTGACTCTGTTTGTGTCCGTGTTTTAATGAATCACTGAAAAACCAACATTGCCAATATATGTGATGCACCCACAACCTTCTACCGATTGGAGAGAAATATTTTCTCTATTTTAACGATTGTATTGTTGACAAATTGTGCTACGGGGTTCTGCTTCACCGATTCACTTCACACCCAAACAACAAAACCCCGACGGAAATCGGACAGGCCTTTTCTGGGAGTTAACCCAACTCAACCCTATTCGGGTCGAAACATTCCACCGCACACTGTTCCCGGGCAAGTTAGCTCGGAGGGAGAAAATTCAATTCACGAGAGAGGTGATAATTGAGAAAGATGAGTTATGCTAGATATATGAAAATCATACAAACTCTATAAAAAAAATCAATCAAAGGCAATTTGTATGTTTTTGTAAAATTAAGATTTAAATTCGATACACATTATTGTATTCTAAATTATTGTTTGCTACACAATCTTTACATCGAAATTTAAATTACAGAATTATACATAAATGATTCAAGATGAAATTCGCTTGTATGAAATAACAAAGGAAAAATTCTGACTTGTTGTACTTGCATCCCAAAATAATTATGCGAATGTTGACTCATCAAAAAGATAATTTCACTCCAAGCGGACCTTGCATAAGATATTTAAACCTCATTTACCTTCAAACAATGTGGATTTCTTTCTGCTTCTGACTCGGTATTTTCGCACAAAGATTCTGCCTCGCTTAGCCAACCAAGAAACTGTGAAAAGAAGATAGTGTAAGAGATTTCGCACTAATTTACCGCCAGACATTCGTCCAATGGTATCCTACCTGCTCAAATGTACGATCGAATGTTTGCAATGAGTGTATAGCGGCATGAAGCTGTTTTCCTCTTGATATGATGGAGTTATTTAGATTATTATATCTGATGAGAACGAAACATTTGATATGGCGTGATTCAATCAAATTTTTACAAGTTTGGCTAACTTCCTTGTGCTAAAATTCACATACCTCAGGTTGATGGATTCGGTCATTCGTTTAATTCTCGATGTATCGTCACACTGATATACTGATATTAGTTTTTGGGTCAGTTGGTTGAATAACTCAATTTGATGATTAAATTTATGCAGCTCCGCATGAAATGACTGAAATGGTAAGTGTGCCCCGGTTACCATCGCAATTTAATTGAATCCAATAGTTTTCAGCCGTCCGGTTCGGTACGGTTCGGATTAGTTGGCAAACATTACCTTTTGCTCTTTCTGTTGGATGTCCAATACATCGGCCGTCGTTGCTACTGGTCCCATCCGTTCCGTTATTGTCTCCATCCTGCTGAGCCACGCGTCTATTTCTAGTCTTTTTGCCTCGTACCTATGTCGGGTTAGGACAACCTCATTACAAATGAAACAAACCCAGCAGCATTTGCATACCTTTGCGAGTCACCCAGCATTGCGGTCAGTTGGGTTTTGCGTTGCATTACCGATTGTGTTGTATCCTCCCATTGCTCCTTCATCCGTGGAGCTTCACATGCATTATATGAAACATTTTAATTAAAACTCATCGTTTTGTTGCGAAATCAATAGAGGAAATTAAATATATTAAACTATGTGCTCACCTGCATTGTTGAGAGAGAAAAGACTCTCATCATGCGATGAACGTCTCCTTGTACGCAGATCGTCCTTAGATAGCCCCATCTGACGGTTGAGGCTGTTAGTTTCCTTATTACGAGCGATAACAGGCAGCAACTGTTGTTTTATAAATTCCATCTCCTGCGAACGTTGCCGTTGACTGCTTCCGTATTGTAATTCCAGAGGTAAATGTCGATCCAGTGAGCGAAATTGATGTTCCATCGGTCTCTGAGGCATGCCATGTTCCATCCCATTCGTGCCATGATCATGAAATGACCCAGCCCCTCCTGGATCGTATCTTAATTTCTCCATGCTAACACCGCGCTCCATGCCTATCGGCTTTGGATTTGGATCAAATCGATCGAACTTAAAGCCTTGCACCATTCCTGAGCCTGTAGCTGGTCCATCAAACGGTTTGTCCAACGATGTAGCGGAGCCCATTGAATTGGAGTGCTTACCCATTAACTCCAGCCGCCCGAATTTAATAGGATGGGAAATATTTTGTTGTTCTTCCGCCTCTACCGAAGATCTCTGTAAGCTCATCTGTTCCTTGATTGCTCGTTCCACATTTCGTAGCCCACTCTCAATCCCTCTGAGAGCATCTTCGGATCCATAGTCCTCCAACTTAGTCGGTTTCACCGTTGGTTTCGCTGTGGACGGCCGATCTTTGTTTGATGTATCGTTCGTTCTAGTAGGCACAGAATTTGTCGACAACCCTGCCGCTGTCGTTGCCGGGGCTACCACAGGGGGTGCAGCCTGTGCTACTGATCCAACGGGTTGTGGCACTGTCTGTGGCATTGCGTTACTAGAGATTCCCTGTACAACGCTAGCAGACTTTTGTGGAACGGGAGGTGCACGAACGGGTGCGACACGCTGTGATAATAACATGCCAGCATTGCTGATTTCGTCCTTACTAGATGCTCCGATTGTAGTGGGACGCTTAGTAAGATTCTTTGGAGGTATTTCTGGTGCTTTTACACTTCCTGCACCGACGCGTACAGGAATCTCTGGAGGTTTTGCATGATTTGCTCGGAATATATGCGAGTTGGGCGGTTCAACGCCAGTGGGGCGTGTGTACGTCTCTTTCAAAGCAACGGATTGATGTTGTTCCATGGTGCACTTTTCGTTTCAATCCACTGATCCAAGAATCATTACAACATAAACTGTAAAAATGTAACACCCTTCCACGTCTTCCAAGACGTCAAGTCGAAGAGAACAACAATTACTATAGCAATGCAATGCTGCGTTTAAATTCCTACAGCGGTTTACTGTGCAAAAACTTGTACTTCAAACTTTCACGATTCACTACTTATCAAACGTGGTCACCAGACGATGCTACGTATACCGTTTTCTGCGTGCTGCATTTATTCCATGTTGTATGCGTTTGTAATCCTTCGAGGAGACGGAACTCCCATTCGGAAGGATCACACCCTCTTTACTACCCTCACACCACACAAATGCATATTTTGAGTAAGGAATTGTGTTATGCGTAGCGAATACGAACGGATAAAACACACAAACATCCACACGTTGTACACCTCAAACTGAAGCAGGTTATTTTTACTATGCTTTCTTCACCGGTATTTGATATGTGCTTCAATCACTCGCAATAGCGTATCAATTCACTGTTTCGGAACGCAACAGAGTTTATGTGTAAAAATCATCGCCCGTTCATCAACAACGCCGCTACGGACATTCAACGGATTAACACTAAATCTTATATTATTCCACTGTCGCTGACGGTAATCTGATATGAATGCTCGAAACAAATCAGAAAAAGAGCAACGTTAGTTAGAACACAACTCGTTTGCTAGCTCCTGATACAACCTCGGCCATTTGCCCACAGTCCTTTTTGCTAGCCAGCGACACGGAAACGAAGCGAACCACCTGCAAGCGGCTTATAAAAAGGACATGCGCAATGCATCAGGGCCCTAACCAATTGATGAAATCAACCCCTGTACGGGCCCACTCCAAGGTACGAGGCAAAACGCACTCTTCGGTTTGTGCGTTGTAAAGCGTCTACGACAGGGAACTTATCAACAGTTTCAAATAGCATCTTTGAGTGATAGCATCTTTGAATTCAAGAGTATACTATGTAAAACATTGTTTCTGTTAAAATAACAGTTGGTTATATAGCAATAAATTATATTTACATTTGTTGTACGTGTAAGAATTTTTGAAATAAATTTTACGTTATTTTGTTGTTAAATATAGTTGTCTTCCAGAAATCTTTATTCATTTAGAATATAAATGATTTACCGAATAACTAATTAAGCCATCGATCGGCCAACATTCAAATTTTATTACAATAACACAATCATTCAAGCTCCGTGTCCGTCACAAAACGAAGTTATTGTACCTCTCTTCCATCGTTTTCGGTTAATACATGATATATAGATTCTGGATCATTTTGATCATAAGTGGAACTAAATTACCCGAAGGATCTCCTCATCCTTCGAACAGTTTTATGCTTTGGAATCCTGTTCGTTTGTTGATTTAGTCACCCATTTTTCTTATTTTTAGTGATTTATTTCAACCTCAGTGTTACAAAAAAGGTCCTGCAAACATAGTAGAAACACGGTTTCTGGATTTCAAGTACCTTTATTTAAAAAAAAAAAAACTGTACACCGTCTACTTCCAAATCAAAAACAACGCAACGCTGGCAACAACCATGTGTCGGAGATGCTATTTGTTACGGTTATGCTGCGTATTCGATCCAATACTATAAACTACCGCAACTTTGTAGGAGAATATCACTGTGGGATATTTGCATGAAATTTAAATTTATTTTACAATTATATTATTGTAATGATGTTTATTCCTGAATCAAAATTCTGTTATCTATTTCATATCTTCTACATTGAATTTAAATTCAAATAACTCAACAAACTATCGATAATTTTTACCAAGACTGGACACGAACAGGGAAATAAACTATTAAAAGCTCGATGTGATAATTATTTTGTTTGCTAAACTGTTTTATCGACATTACATCACATTAATTGTATTGTGAATGTTAAATAGTTAACTACATGTTATCAGTTATCAATTTCCTTTTCCGGTGGACAATTGATGGAATTTTCACATGGTGTACATTTTGACGTCTACTGACAATCTCTAGGCAAAACAAGCATGTAGAAAGAAAATAGGAAAGGTAAATGTTTAGATATTTTAATCATACTTTTATCGGAAAATGCACAACTTAAGTCTTCTTTTTTCAGTGTTTGCACCATTAATACAACACTAACTTCAGAGGCCGCCAACAAAGGGACAGCAGCATTCAGGCAGGGCATGTTTGGTTCGACAGGCTTTCCGAAAAGTGTTGGGCAAATAGAAATTTTGGTCGTCAGCAATAGTGATCAGAAGAGCATTATCCTTATGCACCACTCATAATCAATCTGCAAAATGAACGGATTATCTTTGCGTATCTCGAACGTGAGAGCCAACGAGAATGTTAAAAAGAACTCCGAAATTAGGATGGATTTATTCCAAGTGCCTTCGGCGTATATGAATACAGGTAAATGTTTGTGCCACACGTGCCAGCGGGAACATAAAACATGTCTTAATATTTCACAGAAAATGCTTATCTAGGCCAACTAAACGCTTCGGAGACTATTGAAGGCCAAGTTAAGGTTCTTAAAGAGGTCGGTGTGCATTGTACAGAGTAATTGGTGTCAAAAATAATGCTAAATTTTTGTTTCTACTGCAGTACTCCTCGTTTGTGGTAGGACTTGAGGATTCACTGAAAATTCATGTGCAAACATTAGCGAATCTATTCATGGAAGCACCACTCAAACATGCCGTTCGGAATACTATAGCTCGTTCCTTAAGTAACCTGACTGCAAGCCGTGATATTGTCGTAATCAGCATTGCAAATAGTATAAAGGCGCGCATCGAGCAAGATTCCAGCGTAGCGAGTGAACCAACGCGGCGAAACATGACAATCTGCAACATCGGAAGCTGTTTTGAGAACTTCAAAGTGGGTTGCGAAGCTGTTCGTCTTAGTTTGCAACAGCTATTTCAGTTTTTAAACAAATCTGTTATGGTGTATCTGGAACGAATGAAGTAAGTATAACGTCGATGTCTTGTGCAGCTTCAGTGCATGTTTCCTTTATCGCTTAATTTGTGCTTACAGTGATCAAGTTTCACCTTCGGACAAGAGTGAACTGTGTCTGTTCATCCATTCAGCAATTAGGATTGTCATTTCATGCTTCCAGCAGTTTCCAGACCAATTGAAAGCATCGTACGAAGGTGAAAAGAATGTCGAAAAGTTAGTACTCATATGCTGGGATCTATTAGAAAATCCCGAAATACCGATGGACACGAAAACCAACTGTGGCATATTGATAGCCATGAACGCCAACCTAGAAAAGCGTTTTTTGCGACTTGCACAACGTGTGTTTGACGAGGACAGCTCGGCAAAGCAAATGTGTCTAGTGAATGGAATAATCTGTACGATAGAAAACGAACACTTCACCGGTCCGGACTGGAAAGGCATTGAAATACTTCATCAAGCTGCTTCAGCGCTAAAGGAAATTTCGGAAGAAAACTCGGTCGAAGTGAGTATCGTGCTGGGCACAACGCGTGGCTTCTTCCAAATGACTAAACGTTTGCTCAGTCTCAAGCTGGATGGATATAAAACATCGGAACGGAAGGAACTCGTCGACATCCTGGCGATCAACCTTCGCTATTCTCTGTCTCATCTCGATCATTATGTGGACAGTATACGGCATATATCTCGTGATCTGCTGAAGTGCACTATTCAGCTGGGTACGAGGTTGGACGATACACTTAACGGAATTATTTACGATTACATTCGCAATGGAGCGATTAACATCAATACCAAGTGTGTGTTGATTGGTGCAATATCGTCGATACTGCGTGCAAAGGAAGTCCTGCGCGCTATTCCTGATGTACCCGAGTTTTTGCTTCGGTCGCTTACTCGCAACGATCATTCCAACACAAATTTGCACATAAACAACTGCTACGAGTCGCTCATGATGTCATACTCGTACGAAGAGAACAAGCAAGACTGGTTCAATAGATGGATCAATCCGATTTTGACGGAAATTACCAACGGTCACGAGGGTGCCAGCAGAGACAGTGGAGAAGCGTATGAAGCATACGCAAACACGCCAACTGACGTGGACGAAGGTGCAATCGATGGTGGAAATGGTGGAAATGACGTTCGAGAAACATTACACGATCTTATTCGAAAAGCGATACGAGCATATCCAGAAATTGCAATACATATGATAGATAGTAAAATCGGTGTCAGCTTCGGTCTCATACTGTCCTCGTTGGGTATAGCGCGTAAAAACGGGCTCTTCGACACGGTCCATTCGACGGAGACGATGTGGAAGAATCTGCTACCCTATTCAGACATTCGACAGGCGATGATATCCGCTGACGATTCGACCCGCATGTCCGCCCTGTACCTGATAACTGAGTGCCACAAAAGTACGGAAATATTCACCAAGCAGGACTTGGAGTGCATTTTATTCTTCCTGGAAACTAACATTAACGTACAGGCGGCTTCCTTGCGGCAGAAAATTACATCCTGCATGAAGAGCGCCCTGAATCGGCTGCGTTCCGGATTTTTGAGCATCATCAAAAAGTCGGACATCGATGGCAAGAGCCACTATTACTATGAGTTTGTGAAGCGTCTCCATGAGTTTTGTATTGACAATCAATTCATCGGAGCCAACTACAGTCGTCGAGCGATTTCGTTTCAAATTTTACTTCAGCTGCTTCAAATTTCTTCCTACATTTTCTACGACGATGAGAATACCAGCATGTGGAACGAACGACAAGTGCGTATTCTACTTTCGGCGCTGAACGATAGCTACGAGTCCAACAAGCACTATTCGCTGAAAGTGCTCTCCTTCTGTCCGAAGCAATTTATTGAACAGTTTAACAGTGAACTTAACTTTGAAGTTACGCGCTCGCTCATGATCAGTCCGCGGCCGAACGATTCACTATCGGCGGCGTACTATCTGGAGTATTTATGCTTCATCAACAGCACAATCGACGCACCTCGGCTGGAGATAGAGCCGGACAGTTGCAGTGTCTCGGCGAAAGTATACCACTGCTTCCTGTGGTGCGAAGAAATCCTGATGCAAGGACTCCGACTAGCCAGCCATTCGTTGTTGCGGGCCTCACGCGAGAATCCAATGTTTGGGGCACTGATCTGCATTCGACATTTACTGAGTAAACTGGACTTTAAAGAGCTCTCACAGGATGAATGTTGGCGAGCATCCATTATCCGATTGATCGGTACCTGTGACAGCATCGCAAAGGTTGTGTCGGTCGTGACAAACAATTCATCACCGGAAGGAACGTTTTTGGAGGATTTCGTGGAAACAACAAACCCCAACGAGTGTGCCGATGTCGAGATGGACGAGGCTAGCGATTCAGAAGTGTGCGAGGATGTCACGGATTCCGCGTCGAGCACGACGCATGACGCCACAAATGCAGCAAGCAAAACGGAAACTACACCGCAAATGATTTTGCTCTGTTCGTGGCGCACCATTAAGGAAATCTCGCTCATACTGGGGGACATTGCTTCACGATCCCCCATTTCCGAACCGGCGAGCAACGTACCGCAGGACACTTGCGCTGGTCTCTTGACATGTCAGCAGATTCTTAGCATCGGCAATCAATTCATTGAGTTGCTTTCGGAAACGAAGCATCGCGGTGCGTTTGAACAGGCGTATATAGGATTTTCAAAAATCTGTTTGCGTCTCTGGGGATCGCCTCACGCGGAGCTGCACCAGTTGCCAATGCGTTGGATCAAAGAGCTTTTAAATGCCATCTCCGCTGGAGTGGCAAACTCAAGCACTGTGTCGGAAATCGCTAGCAACAGTATCACCGAGATAAACGTGGATAAACTGTCCGTTACGCGTCGCAGTGCCGGCATTCCGTTCATTATTCAAGCGTTGATCACTTCCGAACTGCAGGTCAGTTCCACCAAAGGGTTACAATTTTGTATGAAAACCCTGCTCGAGCTGTGCCAATCGAACGGTACGGGCAGCCAGACCCGTACTCACTCGCTCAACATATTGCGATCGTTATTTCGATCTACCGATCTTGGCGAAACCGTCGGCGAGTTTATCTCCGAAGGAATCATGTGTGCTATTAACGGGTATGAAGCTGAGTCATGGTCGGTAAGTTTCCTGAGCATATTTCATGCATAATTCGAGAAATGGTCCATGTTTCAATATTCAATGTTTTTTTCTTCTATTTTTCTTATTATCTCAAAGGAACGGAATTCTTCAACGTTGCTATTCTCTGCCTTAATGGTACGAGTCTTTGGAGTACAGCGAAGTAAGGATAGTGACAACTTGAACATACGGAATAAAATGACGGGCAGAATTTTCTTTCTGCGGTAAGCGTTAGCAACACACGTGTAAATAGAACCTCCACAAACATTCACTTGTGTCACTTGTCTGTCCACAGATACCCTCTACTTTATGATTATTTTGTGTTTGAGCTGGAAAAGGCTACCAAAATTATCATGCAAGGAAGTAGAAGTAAAAAATTACATCCCCTGCTGTTACTTCTCAGCCGACTCTACCCGTCGGCACTGGAGGGTAGTGAGTCCAATCTAAAGGTAAGTGCCGTAGGTTGTAAACACTGCCATAAAACATTTCTCCAAATGTTTTCGATAATTGTTTGAAAATTTTAAAATCACTTTTTTTAATTCCACAACATTTTGTGATTTTTATTTCATTTCATTTATTTCATTTATTTATTTATGCTAGTCTGCCAAATAGATTGAACTAACTTTAAGTAAGACTAAGAAAGAACGATGCATAAATATGTATAAAAAAGACTTAGCACTAGATTAATCGTATGAACTACAAAGCAATTAACGTGCCGATTGAGAGGTATAGGAAAAGATGCGAGTCAGGAAGGAAAGGAAGAAAGACGAGCTCGAAAAGAAGTAAGAGTGGAATTGAAGTCAAAAAAGCCGTAATACAAATTAAAGTTTCGTATTTTCAATGGTATATATAGCAATTGTTACACGTTGATGTTATACACCTCAACATTTACAGATGACAGGCTAATTTATTTTTGAGCAATTTTTGTTCTACATTAAATCTATCCGTTTCAAATTATTCCAATTATAACAACTCAAACCCACAGAATTTTCTGTTAAAAACTCTTAGCAGTATCACAGTGGCAAACATTCATCGATAGCTTCGCCGATCCTGAAAATGAACCCGCATGTTATACTAACCATTGTTTTTTTTTTTAATTCCTACCATCTCAGCTGTCCCGCTTTGTTCCACTGGTATCGATTTGCTCTGGTTGCGCGGAACTTCAAACGCGCTATCTGGCGGCCAAGATCATATCGATCATCGTTTCACCGGATCTGATGTTTGATCGGATTTGCTTACTGCTGGAAAGCTTAAACCGTTCCAACAACCGCAACATAAATCCCAACTCGTTGCACGGAGCACTGCTGCAGATACTGTACTTAGTTAAAACGAAAAATCCGGGATTAATCGCTGCCGCAACTTCCAGTGGACAGTTGAACAATTGGATCGAACTCTACACGGCGATTTCCAACTATCTGTTTGAGGTGAAACCGAACTTTATCATCTACAGTACCATATTAGATATACTGTTGGAAATTTTGGCTCGGTAAGTGCGTGATAGATGGCGAAATATTATAACAGTTATTAATA
Organism: Anopheles punctulatus; assembly: GCA_000956255.1. Lineage (NCBI taxonomy): Eukaryota > Metazoa > Arthropoda > Insecta > Diptera > Culicidae > Anopheles > Anopheles punctulatus. The sequence continues at coordinate 1,100 of JXXA01000263.1, read as the reverse complement.
CGTTTCTTTCCCCTTTATCTTAACCTTTTCCGCCAGATGTCGGCACATCATCATTGCGGAGGATGATCAGTTTATAGACGATCTAAGCAACATTGTAGACTATCTGCTTAACTTGGCACACCATCGAAAGTTCTACGGAGATCCGCTGGTGTTCCAGAAAATAGTGCTACTGAAAACATTTATGTATCTGTACAGCGACGATGAGGCAGCAACGCGAAGCGCACAATGCTTCTTGCTGCGAATCAACCCAGAAGGCGAAACAAAGCAATCGCCAGAGTACATAGAGGCCATGTTAAACACGGCACTGCTAGTGCTGGACATAGACCACATAGGAAAGCACTGCGAAGAATACGATATCACCCCTGTGGAGGTGTTTTACTTCCGCAACATTTGCGAACTGAAACCGGACCGATTGCGGTGGCTGAAAGCGGAACTGGTGCGTTCTCAGCAGTTTCACTGTTGCCTCCGACGGCTGATTGCAACCGACGATGGACATTGCACGCAACCGTACGCCATCCAGGTGAAAGCCTACCTTGTGCTAAGTCACAGCGGTGCGGCGGTTAGCAACGTGTTGCTGGATGGAAAGGGCATTCGTGAAGCGATACAGACGATATACAAGGAGGCAACTAAACAACCCTATCAATTACGCAGCGCCATGTTCCGGTGCTTGAAGCGTTTGCTGCAAAACGAATCGAAGGGTTCGAGCGAGTTTACGCTGAACGTAGATTTTCTACCTACGCTCAGTGCTGCATATCAATCGAAATCGACTAGGTAAGTGGTAGTTGTTTTATGGAAAATTTGCAAAACACTCCAAACATTTGCTAATCATGTATTTTGTAGATTAACGGCTGTCGAGTGTCTGCATATTGTTGGGCGAAAAATTTTCGACGGAAAATCACTGAACCAGTACATAAGTTTTAGTTTCGCCCTGCTGAACTTACTTAGCGACGACGATTCCAGCATCCGCTCAAAGGCAGCGCTAGTGGTTAGTCAATTGCAACAAGCGGTCGAAAAAGTTAAGCAAAGTGAGTTGAGCCGGTGTCCTGTATGGCATTTTGACATGGGTTTTCATTGTTTCTTTCTGTTTTACTTACAGGCTA
>JXXA01000253.1:0-18354 GCA_000956255.1 Anopheles punctulatus | reverse complement strand
CCGCTGGGCATCAAAAGCTTAACGCTATGCTTCTAGATGTTTTTTTTTTCCTCGAAAAGGGATTTAGATGGCCAGTCCTGCCCTGTCAGTACGGCTCTCGTCATCACGCTCATCAACAACCGTTTGCAAAGGACACGAACGTCCGTTCCGAGTCCTATACTGATACAGAATGCCCCACCGCACCTGATATGTGCATACTCTCTGCTGCCATCGGATCGGAGATGTACTGACAGCCGGCCACATGAGTCAAGCGTGTCCATCTTGCCTGCGAGCGCCCCGTACCTTCCCCGGACACTGGGTACGGAGGAAGGATAAACGAGAACCTCTCTCCCGGGACAGCGTCGGTCTGCTCAGGTCACAGGTCAGTTGTCACATTTTACGTTGTGCGAACCGTGTGCAAACGATTAACATATTTACACGTCCCCACCCACCACACCGATCTTTTCATTTTTCATTCAATTTTTGTCACATTACCCTTTCAGATTTCCGAGCCCGACCCCGCGAGGGTGAGCAGGGAAAGGGCAAATTAGCGATTCTCTTGTTCTTCCTTCCATTAGCAATTCATCACCCGATCGTAAAGGATGCTATTAACCGTGTCACACACACTCAAAAAATCAACGCATCAGAGTACAGTGCGCTATTTGAGAATGGCCTTTCCTTGAAACTCGTTTAGCATAATTTTTTTACAACGATTTTACATTTTTACATCGCATTGCTTTAAGCGGATGAAGCTATGAAACAGGACAAAACAAAACGTTCATTCCCTTTTGCTGCTGGTCACGTACGTGAACGGACATGGCCAGTACTACCACCGGCTTTTTGTCTTGTCGTTGAGTTGTCTGTAGTCTCCTACAATTCGTTTCATCTTTTCAACACGGAAGTGGATTGTTAGGTGGATGCTTTCTTTTTTGTTCTCACTTCAATTTTTATCTACTACACCGCTGGCTGACAATTCACACAACACAGCCCAGTGAAACTTACAGCACAACCGAATCTTAATGCTGCTGGTGAAACCGAACAGGTACAACACAAACTGAGAAACAAACCGGCATGACAGCATGGGCGAACGACGGCGGGACACATAAAAGCGTCGGACATGGTCGGCCACACCAGCGATACACGCTTACGGGTGAAAATCCAACGAACCGAACAGAGCGCCCGGGAGGACACGCGACTCGCGGATCGGCTTTAGCAGGATTTGGGCAAACAAATTCACAGCGACACATTAAATCCTCGTCCAGAGGGGATATCAAGCGCCCCGAGCACCGCCCCGTACGGGGCGTTTCTCCTTTTTATTTTCCATAGCTTATGCGCCCCGCTGGAATGATTTTTATTAAGCTAGGTATTTTCCAGCGGATGTGTTGAAATAAACAGGAACGAGTGAATAAAAAGCAGATAGGCTAAAAACGGCATATTTCTTTTCATCGGGTTTAAAAAAATGTTATCTACTAATGTTATCGCAGAGCTAGATGTTGATTTCAATATTATACCCACATAAAACGGTTGAGTGAGCAAAAGTCTTAGAACGTTTTTTAATCGGGTAAATAGTTAAATTTTATTATAAATGTCAAATCATATCAAATTACTAAAAATGATAAAATAATACCTTCATGCACGGTTTCACTCTCTTTCCTAGATTCTTAACAATAAGCAATCTCCCCAGTCCTTCCGTCGCCGTGAATAGCTCCGAGTTACGCTTGTCCTCAAAACACATCTATTTAATTATTTCCTCGTGATCATATCACTTTCCGGAATCTTACTTTCTCGGCGACATTTCTTCCCGAAGCGCTAGAAAGCTAATCCATGTCGGTTCATTTGTACCGCTTCCCGCTTCATGAAAGATTTAAAATGCCACCCTAACACTAAGCAGAAACGACTAAGCAGAATCACCTGTTATAATGGGCTTCGCGTTGGGTTGTAGGCATTTCACGCGAGTGTTTTTTTTTGTTCCCCTTCTCCCGGATGTACCTACTAGAAACTGATGCCCGTGGTACGGCGTACACGTGATGCGTAAAGCCTGTGTCTTCCATCACAGAACACGCCCGCAAATGTTGCGCTCAAACCCTACGCGGGTGAAGGATTGCTTGTGGTGGAGTTGGGTATGACGAGCCGTTCGCCTAAAAAGCCGCCATTCAAATTCATTTCCCTTGTTATCATACACAATCGGCGAATTGTTTTGCCCGCTCACCTTCCCCTCCTCATCCGTCCGAAGTCTACAGAAGACACTCACGCTCGTCTTTTGTGGTGCAAAGTTGGAGCCTTTCTTCTTCCCACGCGCCGAGAAGGGCACACGACGTACGCCGGTGTGAAAGCATAACGCGAACGTAATAAAGGCAGGAAAAAACAGTCAGCAAATCACAGCCAGGTAGAGCAAACACAACAGGTATCACCACCCGCACCGCCGTATTTCGTCAAGTGTAAAAGCTTTTCCACGTTTCCCGGTTCTGCTTCTGCAGCATCGATACGCCGGGCGGAGAAGGATATCCACGGCACTGGGGCCAGGTTATGCGGGAATTTGTTTGATTTGGGGTAAGCAAAAACATCATCCAAAAAGCCGACTCACCGGTTCGCGATGTGTGCGTCCGAAGAGCTGGGATAATGTAAAATTGTTTCGTCAGCTCTGCCGGAAGGAAATCGACCCTTTCAAGGGCGTAGAGAAAGAAAACCCGCTTTCATCACAACAATACACCCTCTCCCTTCCCGGATGCATGCACGCGGTTAGGCTGAGCGAGTTGTAAGAACTTTTCACGCACTCGAAAATTCTGCGACGACTCCGTGAAACAAGTGACATAAAATAAAAGAACAACTCAGTCGTTCGGGTCCTGAAGAGGCCCACCAAGCCTCACCGAAGGCTTCAAAGAGAATGCAAGTGAATGAATGATCAAATTTTTCAACCCCCATTGCTTTCGCTGAGCGAGACATAAAACAGCAAAAAACGGTGCCCTAGGGAAAACCTACGTGCGTTAAGCAAAATGGCAATAAAATAAACATATCGTGAAACAAATGCCTTCCCCGGCCAACGACCCGTTTCTCGCCTAGTGCTCTCTAGGATATAGTTTTTTTTATCCCAGGAGACACGCAGTCCGAATGAGCTCGGCGACAATAACACCGAGAAGATGGTTAGCGATGTGGGATGTGTATCGTGATGTGCATATTTTTTTTTTCTTTCAAGTTCTTTGGGTTGGTTTGATCTTTCTAAAAGCTTGGTGTTTTCAATGAGCAAACACTTTATCGTTATCGACACTACATTGGCTCCTATTGAATAAAACAAAATGTACACATATTTGGAGAATATGCTGAACACAAACGTTTTTATTACACTTTTGTTTGTTCTGCTAATTGCATGAGAATTATTTGTGTTATGATTGGGTCGTATGTGCTTTTCTTTATATTCGATTTAATTACTATCATAAATCAAAAGGAATAATTTAAGCACTACGGCGAGAACATTCTTAAAATAAGGTAATAGATGTATTTAAATAATTTAAAACAAATTTTCGAGCATTGCTGAAACATTCTCTTTATCTTTTTTTTCTCCAGCACAGTTTGTCACGCAACACAACCCTCTATAACAACAGCAAAAGAGAATGCGGGCTGGAAAACTAAATGAGTTCTCATTGTGTTCAATGGCTCCAAAATACCTATTGCTTTGTTCTTGGTGCACCTTAGCCCGCATAACATTATCAAAAACAGTGTTCAAAAGGATACGGATGCTCTTCAAAACGAGTAGAAGCTTCTGGCCAAAACTCGAACATTGACCTAACAAGAACTTTGTCCATCCGTCAACACATCGCTCACACGCTGGCAAGTAATGCATTACCTTCAACCGCCCCTCATGAAACCAGCCAAGGAAGCCTAAATCCGCTTCTTCGCTACCGGTAAATACGGCAGATAAATCTCAAACCAAAAGGCTTCCCCTGCCGAAGGGCTTTTGTGCTGCGAATGCATCGAAGGCACCGTCCCGTCGGAGGGACTGAAATTTCCCATCCCCGCACAGTGGGTATACCTTACCCGGGACGACTTGCGTCCACGCGAGCAAATGTTTGAATTGTGATATTGCCTTTTCTGCTCGAACCACCGCAAATACGGGATAAACGGAAAGGGTTTGATTTCTTCCATTTGTGGCGCACATCTTCGCACAGCATCAGGCGGAAAGATTTCTCGCCCGAAATGCACCACACGCTTGGTATGATCAAATACGAAACATACGATGCGCTGCGTCACGATAAGCTCCTGTGCTTTTTTTCATTCAAGCACCGAGCAAAACGAGGCTCGCCGTGTTCTATCGTTGGGCAAACATGCAACCACATCGGGCGTGTGTGAGTGTGAATTCGTGTAAGCTTTCCCACCGTAGCAGATGATCGATGAGAAATGGATTGATTTTGTAATATTTACAATTGTCTTTCGGCGGTGGGCTGCACAAGCGTTTTAGCTGGATAATTTCATGGCATCAGCTTATGGCTTCCGGTGGCAGTGATGATGGAAAAGTGTAATTGTTACCGTTTGCCCATCAGATAAGCAAATTGGATGCCTGCAAATCCAATACACGCTGTGATGTGCTGAGGTGTGCCGTAATCTTATGACGAAAGGATTAATGCTTAGGTTTTCGCAAATTGTACAACATTGTTAAAGCACCAAACAATCGAAGCCAATTTAAAACGCATTAGAAATAAAGATATCTATAAAGTTTACAGAAAGAACTTCAAAACTAGACATCTAAATTAATTCCTCCGTTTCTCTAACAACTCTAAAAAATCTCAGTAATAAAATACACTGCTCATTCTAGTTTACCTTATTCCTTCTTAAATCCCACAACCCTTCCCAAGAATACACCCTTTAAGCAAGGATCGCATTTCCGGAGTTATAATTCAACCTTTCGGAATCCTAGCGCGCGAACGAGTAATGGAGATATGTATTTATCTACACACACATACACGGCTGGATGGGTTTTCCCATTCCGTACCACAATGGATGGCTTACCGATCGGATCGGAAGAGTAAAACGAATTTTTCACAAACCCTCTCCCCGCATGAAGAACGACAGAAAATGGGTTCCACATGTGGATTTACTTCGCCACGCGCTTGCCAACAGGACGGTGGCGTCGAATGTCGTAACAGAAATGTTTAAATAGATATGAGCTAATATTTGCCCTTTATTTCAATATCGTTTCCTTTCCCTTTCGGGATCCTCATGATGGAAAAGCACCACCCGTGCCCGCCGTTCTCTCATTCGCACGGACAATTCCCGGCAAATCGAATCCAGCCAAACATATTTCCATTCATTCTTCCAAGCTGCTGCTGCTCGGAGGCTGTCGAGTCAAAGTCGAGAAAATGATACGCAATGAACGGGACGTGGGTAAGAGTTTGGGTAAAATCAGCATAAGAACCTTGCAATCCCACCGACACAGGCGTAGTCGAACGGGTGAATCCTTTTTCCATTCAGTGCAACCCGTTCCAAATTTCAACCCACCCGAACACTTCGACGGAAGGCACCACACTAAGCTTCTGGTTAAGCAGCCTGGTAAGAAGCTAATTTGTTTTGTTATTATAAGAGGATTTGAACGGGCCGAAAAAAGAGCCGAACTGAGAACTGGGGCACCTTTCCAGGAGCCGGAATTCACTCTCGGTCCCCCTCGGTGCGTTAGGGCTAACTAGGTAAAGAATCGAACACTCTCCAGCAAGACATATTTCCCATAACATTTTCAATTACTATGGAAGGAAATCTGCTTCCGAAGTGAATTGCAAACTATCGAGAGCAAAATTTGAATTCTTCGCGTGAGGAAAACAAATCGACTAGCTTAAAACCGCTCGCAGAACTCACCGCGATGCTGTCAAGTGCTGTAAATGACGTGCGCAGACACACATACACACACAGTGCCCAATATCAGTGCTCGGAGCTTCCAGAAGCACCTAGCACCGCTCGCGCTATCATTACACGTTTCATTAATCAAAAGTTGTTTTTTTTATACTTCCCTCAAACCACCTTCTTTTGTCCTACGGTCGTGACCGGTTGCATGAATAGGTGACAGGAGAGCGACGGAAGCGGTCGAAGCGGGTGATGGCTCACGGTGAAAAGAGTAATGAAGCATCATGCTGCGAAGGTTTCACCCAACCAGCCGTGGCACTTTCGCGTGCAGTATGGGACTGAAACACGACATGCTTTTAATTTAAACTATCATAGTGAATGTCGCTTTGCTGCGCAATGTTGAGAACGGTCAAAATATTTAACTTTATGGTTCAAAATATAGTTTGAAATAAAATACAAATGTTCTAAATTCGTTCGCAAACTTATCACACAATAAGGCAACTAAAATTTTTTTGATATTACACAATAAAAATAGATCATAAAAAATCGCAAACATTTTTGTTGTTGGAAGTTGGAAGCAATTTTTCAACATAAAGCCAACAATCTGCGCTCTTAAATAATTACTTTAGAATAGCTGTGCTGTCCAGTTTGGGGAGAACATTCTTAATCTTTAACTTTCTAATAAACCTTACCAATTTCTTTGTCCACCCATTGCCCTAGTTCATAGTCCCGTGCACTGCTAACTGGTGCTTCGGTAAAAGTACTGCCCTCATCAAGTTCAAGCACTCCGGGACAAGGGATTTCAAACAGTGAGACCACTTCTGCTCGGACCAACAGACACTCACTGTCGCCGTGAAGCGCTTGGCGTTTTTGATTTGACAGAAAATAATAATTTCTCATTCTAATTGATACGGAAACGCTACTACGTCGGTGTCACGTCCGGCGAACCGTCACCAACTGACATCCGTGGTAGATAATTTATGTTTAATTACGCGCCTCAGATACAACCGGTAGCTGGGGCACTCTTAACCACTTGCGTCGATTAAAACGCTGGCAATTTTAGTGAAAGCGTGTACCAAAAACAGATTATCAACAATTTTGCTACAATCAACAAAGAAGAAGACATTTCGTCGTTGTGTAGGTTTAAGCGCACCAGAAACAATTCACCGAACAGCAATATTCAAATTGTTGCTTCAACATTCACACGAAACTTTCCTTCAAAAGCATTCCGGCGATGTCGCGCGAGCGCAAAATTTGATACCATTTCAACCCTTAGTCAATCACCTGAGCCACCAACTCTCCCCCAAACGTCTGCTGAAGTATTTCCCGCTCAGCAAACGGTTCTTATCCGAGTGTAAAAAGGCGCTTCCCGGCTTCAAGAAATCAATTTCGTTCATAAATAAAACATGACGCGCTGGCGCGCACAGGAGCAACCGCGAGGCCGGTTAAATAACTGGCACCCGTGGAAACTTTTGCAGCGAACGCCCAAATTTGAATGCGAATCTGTGGCCGCGCGGCACGTGCAAATCATGGCCAGCGTTGCCGCCACCGCCGCCACCTTTTGGATTTAATAGACCAAGTTGGATGGGGCAGAAGCGTCGCTGATTTGAATATTACGCTCGCTCTCTTTGGTAAGGCAAAGAGCACAGATCTTTTTCGTTGCCGGTGATGCAGCGATTGGATAGTTGATAGGCACGGTTTGGATGGATAGACGATAGCTAGATGGAAAAGAAAACTTATCCCATGGGTCGATTGATTGGTAGTAACTCTAGCATTACAACAGGTAAATAACGTAACAAATTTTTACGGAAGGCAAAAAAGAAAAACAAAACTGATAACAATCTAAATAAATTTCAATTATATGGTTTCTCCTCTTCTTTATTTTGAGTGTGAATGTCTCTCTCTTTTTCTCTTTCCTTTTTCTCTTTGGTAGTTTTCTTTTTACATTTGATCGATTGTTATGCAATAGGATTGAAATTTGTGTTCTTACCTCGAAAAGATTAAGGCCCCGCTAAAACGAGATAGAAATAAAAAATCGGTAAAAACACACTATCTTCACTGATACTGCTTACAGTGAGTAGTTCGGTAGATAGTTCATTGGAAGTAATTACAGGCCGACAACAGTAAACACTGGCATCTTGTGTTGGTATGAGAGGAAATTGGTAAAACTACAATATTCACATAAACAAATAATCAAAACATAGTAGTTTTTATTTGCATCGGAAAAGATATTAATAGATAGAGATAGATGAGAGAAAGTATCAGAAAGAGAGAGAGAGGGAGAGAGAGAAAGATAAACGTGTGAAGAAGAGAAAGATAAATAGAGACAATAAAGAGAAAACACTGAAATTGATTTAGACAAGCAATGCTAAAGAAGAAATGCATGAACAAGTTTAAAGAAGGAATATGTTTTTTTATACTCACTTTACATGAACCAACTCTAAATAATACTAAGCAAAACACAAAATGTAGAGTCGACAAAAACAAAATTGCTCAGGGTAGAGAATCAATTATATCAAATAGATATATAAATATGTTTACAAAAACATTGTGTCATTGGTTAAAAAACACACAATTATTACCAATTTCAAAATTTTATGGTCTACTAAACTTGATGTTGGATATGTCAAGAAAATCAAGTAAAAATCGTCTTTAGGGTAAGAATCTATTATACCATAAATTTTATTACATATTACTGTAACAAAAATATTTACTATTCTACAATTGAAATCGCTCTGAATATTGTACACTCAGTGAACGTGAATAAATAGTTCGATCAAGGAAAATAATCACTCGGTACGCAATCGTAATTGGCACACGCTTCTAGTGAACGAGTGTCAGAAAATTAAAACCAGCTAATTATTCCTATAACATTCGCAATCGAGTAATGTCGCGTTAGCACTTCAACAACTATCGCAATGCAGTCAAGTCGTGCATTATTGCCATACATGCCAAGCAATATCGCTGCTCATTCTTCACCGAATCGACCTGTTACCCGAATTGATGCCCCGTGCCATCGTGCCCGGCGTAACAAACACATCGCACCAACAACAACTCAGCCCGGCTGCGTTGTGCAAATCGAAACCAAATCAAAATACCACCATTTTTCCAGTCATTACGCAGTAACAGCCAGCGCAGCGATAGTTGCGTACCGGTGAAGCTAATGGAAAATAATTATCCAACCCCGACACCCACCGCGACGGCAGCGGTTGAACCCCGAACGACAAACAGAATATCTGTTCCGAGCAAACGTATCGGAAAATCAGATGACATACCTGTCGCCCTCTGCTTCCATCCCGTTCCCCTCATCCGAACCAGCTCCGTTCATGTCATTCAATTTACAAATGACGAACATAACTAGCGCGCTGATGGTGCATTTGCCGGCTCCAATCGTCATGATTATTAACCCCACTGGCCTGTTCTTCTCCAGCAGGATATATGCGACAAAATTATAATGAGCCCCGACATTTACACCAACACATACGCACAACGTGTAATGCAATTATTTTTTTTTTCAACTATTACTGCTATGCATGGGATTACATTTTTTTGTCAAATTAGAGCATTCCAAATTAGAGCAACGTCATCCGACGATGCTATTTTATTCCATTATCCACATAAAAGAATACATTTGTACAAGTGGACCATAGTGGACCTTCAATCCTGGGGACAATTATTTACAAACTACACGGAAAACCATCATCCCTGCCCGGCTCACTCCACACCTCTATTGAAAGGCCAATATAGTCGTACACAAACGTATGCACATTTGATTTCAACAGTCATTTCCAAGTGGATTCCTTTGCACGGATATAGCCCACGGAAGGTAGGACGATGTGGTGGTGGGTTAAAAACTGTTTGATCACTATTATCCACCACAATGCGCTGCTCTCATTGCGAGGGTGACCGGATCCGGTCTCTTTTCGATTGATATGGGACACTAAGGGGACCCCCATCGAACGCGCGCACCATGAATCGGTACCTATTTCTATTCCCATGACCAGCACCGAAGCGTTACAAACTAATGATAATGCTATCGAAATCCATTCGCCATTCGCTAATTCCAACCATATTCCAGATGAATGGCTGATGTATCGTAAAACCGACCTATTGTGCTCCGGTCTTCGAATGATGCTTTTTCACTGGTGCATACCACCGGTAATGCCGCGTCGCCGCGCCCTTCCCGCAACCAAAAATCTGGCTGGCGAAAGAGAAAATGCGCTGAAAACCCGACGGATCATCCCCTGGTAGCCAGCAGGGGAGCTCTAGGTTCACTTTATTTTACACGCACACACACGATACACCAGCGGGATATCCAAACGAAGGCCCACGAGCCTATCCAAACCTAGCCGTTCGGCAGAAGGAGGAGAACCACCATGGGTCACACGAAATCCCTGGCACGAAAAACCGAAAGCAACGCTTCTGGGAGCTCTTTTGTTCGGTGGTGATTCCAGTTGTGCAGCAAGTAGCGCACCTTCTACAGTACCGTTGCCGTCAAAAGCGCCTCCATTCTATGCTCTCCCCCCCCCCCCGCCCCCTTTTTCTACGTAACGGTTCTATCTGTAAGCGAAGGATAATTTTAGCATCAGCTTACAAAATAGCTACTACTCCTAATCGCTACCCGTGCACACCTTCGAGTTGGATCCGATCGCTCGGCAGAAGAATTGCTTCCGATGCATGTCACCTGCTGCTCCCCCAGGGTGGGCTCGACCCCCGAAACGATGGGGGATCCATTTCCGCGCTCGGAACAACGCTGGCCTGATTGCAGTGCTGTTAGCATGAGATCGTCGTATTGGTTTGGTTCGGCGCCGCTCATTAAAAGCGTACCCCGCGGTGTCGCGTTCACGGCGCGGACAGCACATTGGGATGGGTAGGAGGAAGGTACACACTCACCACAGTGAAACGTGTTCATTGTACTCCTCAATCGGGAAGGACGAACGAAATGCGTTTTCGCTCGAGGGGAAATTGATGAAATGCTTCATGGTAAGATTAGCATCGCTCATGCGTACTCAACGGCCAGGAACATAATTTTGTCTTCTTCGGGGGCCAACATCTGTGCGGCTTTGAAAGCTTTGAAACCATAATTACTTTAACTCTTTTAGCAATAAACGTAAAATCAATATAATTTCCGCTCTACGAAAAGTGATCGCGGAGAGAGCGGCACGAGCGATGATTTTGCCTTTCTTTGCCACTTTTTTTGGCTGTACTGGTAGCGTACGAGAGATAGAAAATATTCCTCTATTGTATAGCAAAATGGTACACCTGATCAGGTTATCAAGGTACTGAAAGTGCTAAAAGTAAGTAAGTTTTATAACATGCATCTTTCTCACTTCCTAAAATGGAGACGCCTGGTATTTATTGTGACTGAAACATTTCAAACAAACTTTCAAAGACAAAAACTATCAACTAACACCAAAACGTTTCATTCGATATATTTGCACCTCTACCTTTATGTCGATTTCCACCTATTTTCGCATATACGCCACGAGACGACTAACAAATTTTCACACTTGAATGAGAAAAAAGCTTACATACTATAAGAGATGGGATAACGTGGAGCAGTGGGACTCCTTTCGCAGAGATAAAACGCCCAAACGGCAGCACATTGGTAGCAATTAAGGCAGATAGGCAAAAGAGGTGAAAGAATCTACAGAGTGAAGCTGAAAAATCGAAAGAATACGTGAAAAAGAGTGAAAAAAAGACACGAGAAGACGAGGTGCATTGTTTGCATAAGGTAAGCCTACCACCCAAAGGACGCTTGATGATCGACGGATCTTTTTGGCATGCAGGCACACAAGCACATACGAGCAGAAAGAAGGAAGGAAAGATTTCTCCTCTTAAGGCACCAAGAAAGCCAGTGGTATGATGTCTTCAGCGGCGAGATTACTCTGAGCTTACTAGTACTCTGAGTAGCACTTACCTGCGAAATGGAAGAAATGAGAAGAAAAATAATAAGATTGTAGCAAAAAGTGAAAGTTAATTGAAAATTGTTTTGATTTGTTATTTCAAACTCGTTTTCTGAGATGAAAGTGTGTAACTAAAAAAATGTAAGAGTAACCAGATACATTTTTTACCATACAAGAACAACTTTCAACTTAAAATGATACAATCTGCGATGCGATCTGTTTGTAATAAATAACCGATTTGCAAACAAGCTCCAACCGTGAACGTGCAACGGAATCTGCAACTGTTTCTCAAAGCACTGCCCGCGGGTTTCCCGTAAGCCCATTTTCTCCGCGCTTGTTTACTAATTCATTACGTCATACCAGCATTTCGGCAAACAAATCACACACGCGCTACATGATCTCGCTACCGGCGAACAACACGGAACGTCGCCGACCGCTTCCGATGCTAATTTGCTGCGAAAAGTGTAACGTAGCGCCCAACCCATCTGACCCGGGCGAAGAAAACAAATAAACACCACGTAACCGACATACTCTCGGTTCGATGCGACAGTAAGGCCGGTCTAGCGCAGCCTTGTCAGAAAGGATGTCAAGCGTGTATAGTTTGCGCTCTGCTTCCCGGACGTGCCACCGTGGGAAGCCCGGCAGCTGTGCTGAGCTGAACGGTGATGAAATATATTGTCATTTTTCTACGAAAATATGAAGCCTTTGATATGATATTGAATATAACAAAAGAATAAATGCCATCTGAACGAATTGATTGTGTTCGGATAAATCATGAGAAGTATTGATTTAGTATAAAAGAAGATTATTCATTAAGAGACTAACCAATCGGAACCCATCATCATCACAGCGACAACACGCACAAGCACACGAACAGTGTGAACTCCGCCAGATGTGCTTGTGCGCGTTCTTCCCCTACGCGTTCTCCCACAAAAACACCGACCACCGCACGCCGTGCACTAATTCAAAACAGTCAACAACCAGCAAATCCTGTCCGGGTCCGTCCGTCGTGTCCACAGATTTATGCAAAATTTTGATGCGATTTTTTTTTCGATCGCCCTTTCACAGCGTCCTTTAGCGAGTTGGCGATTTGGTGGGCCACAATCACACCACCATAACCCGTTGCACATCAACATTGCAGCCAACGTTAAAAACCGATGTGCCCGCTGGATGCTCCCTTCTTCTAATGAGCATGAATATGCATCAGGGATGGGTAGGACTATCACGCGCTTATTCACTGCATACACACACAAAAACACGCAGTCGACACATATGGACGGATCTTCGGAACAAACGGGTTTTCGCACAGAGAGCAGACTGAGTGGTGGTTTGGGAAGCGCAACATCAGGTTGGATCGCAGCCACAGCATATATTACAAACAACTGACCTATGGCCCTACGTTCATGATTTTTTTTTGCTGTGATTGAATGCCTCCTGAAGTTATACGAACACAGGAGAAAAAAAAAATTGGAAAGGTAGATTTGAAGCGAAAATACGACACAAATATGCACAAGAATATATTTACCCGTGTCGGAAATAGAAGGATTTTTATTTCCGATGTGCTGATGTGAATGTGTTTCAGTTAATAATTTGTAATTAAAAAAAACAATATCTCATAAATTGCAAACTCTTTTTAACGCTTCATGTTGAAAATAATTGTCAATATTGTACAAGTATCTAAATTATCAGAATTGAATTGAATTCAGGGGACAGTCGTAAGCAAATTCTAAATTCTGGAAAATAATAGCAGTTTGTCACTATTATTACCCCTCAAAACGAAAATCATTAGCACCCAAGAGCAAACAGAAAAAGGAAGTATGTCAGTCTACACAATTCAGCGTCGTTGGTGAAATAAAAAGTATAGCAATGCAACAACCGAAGCACGTTCAGCCATACAGTGGATTTAATTTTTTCCTTTTTCAGATTTTCGATGACATGGTCTGTCATGATGCCGTCGCTCGTGGTCAAACAATGTTTCGCTAACATCCTACACACCCGGACGAAACTCTCCGAACCGGGTAACTATTATTTCCGGAGGCGTCACACATTCACAGCATGGAGGTAGCAATAGCACAAATGTGTCAGAGGTGCGCTGTGCTGAAGGTCCTCTTACAATAGGAGGCAAAGAGATGAACCAGGGGCTGGAGCAGAGTAGAACAAACCCAAAGTTGATAAATCCGGGGCACAACACACACACACACACACGGATGTGTGCCCGTGAGCGTTAGGAAATATCATGAAAAATTTATAACATATTTAGGTACTTTTATGGCTACGACGTCGCACTGCTTGGTCGATGCATGGCCGGAACTGAAAGACAAAACTAAACCTTCGCTCGACATTTTACAACGGAATGTTTTCGATGCAAACGTAGGAGCGAACCTCGAACACAATACGTAATTCGAGGTATTACCTTCGGCACTGTCCGCCACCTCAGGTTCGCTCCGGACGTTGCAACAAGCCACGAGAACCAGAACGAGATTAGGACACTGGGAGAAAGAATCTGCTGCGAGCTGGGCGACCATTGGACGAAGAAAACAACCAGCTTACCATATCACACACATACACCCTTTACTTTTGTGTCATAAACATTATATTAGGTAGTACACTGACACACTCACACACAAACATGCACAGGTTTTCAGACTCGACGAAGATTTTCAGGGACAATTTCTTCTGTATTCTTCCGGGAACAGCAACTCCCGCTCCGGATGAAGGCGATGGTGGATCCGTACGGAGCGCGGGGTAAATAAAACACAAAATCAAATGTGACGCCCGTGCGGAGGAGGTGAAACGCCGAGCGGAGAGCATTAAATATGTTATGGAATCTTACTGTACACCACCATCGGTTAGGCCATGCGTTATTGAACACCTGTATGGGTACGGATAAAAGGGGCTCACGCACACAGAGGCACAACCCATGGTCCTCCTATGATGCGATCAATTTTTCAGATGTGGCAACTCAGAGAAATTTTACCGACGAGTTTGTACATTTATTTTATGTATTACATTGGAATCTTTCAACAGCAATACATCCAAAACGTCACTATTTTTTGAACAATTTTAATATCGCAAAATGCCCTTAACATAATAATTACATGTTTTAGGATCAATAAGTTTAAAACAGGCAAATAAGAAAGCTAATAAAAACCATTTGCCTACCAAAAAAAAATATTTAAATTACCTTCTATTGCTTTGGCATATAACTTATAAGAAATCCTTCAAACATTATACAATATTATATTATGGCTAAACTTCAAGATCTTATGTTCCTATCATGAGTTTTATGTAACTTCCTTCCACACATCAGATTTTCTCCTATCGCGTTTCCTAACACTATCATACCAGCATGAATCTTTTATTTTCAGTCCGGAGAATACCTTTTCAGTCCGCGTTTGTACCTTCCGCGCAAAAAAAAGGCGGAAGAAAGTTCTCAAGTTTTACACACCCCACACATGTGAACGTAAAAAAGTCATACAGCTAGCGGCTAAAAACTACTCATATTGCTGTGGTGGCGCTATGAACGGGAAAATGCTCCGGAAGCAATCAGCTGCCAACCTTCCCCGCTTCGGTGTTCCGAAGGTGAGTAATTAAATATTCATTCAGGATCGGTACGCTCTACGAGCGCGTTTTACAGTCAAACAGGATCGTATCCATTTCGTACCGTGTAGCTCGCCCAAGCTCCCGGTGTTCTTCTGGAGAGATATTCCCCGACAGCGTTCGCTTGATATTAAACACACAGCGACGAAACCCGATCCATTCGTGCAAATGAAAGCCAACGCCAACTTCAAACGCGGCGAAAAAAATTCTCGCAACTCAGTGTGAAGCAATTGGTACTACTTTTCGTTATTTCCTTTCCACGTGCATCGGTTCGTATGACTGACTAGAAGGCACTGCCCGGTTATTAAGGCCGTTACCAGAAGCTGCAAAGACGGGCCCTTCTTAACTAGGCTTTTCCTTCTTCTCTTTAAATTCTACTACATTTTTTCCTTCCCTTCCTACTGCTCACTTATCGCATCATCTATCGGGCAAGCGCAGGCGGGAACCGAAGCGGTAGACAGGATCGGGCCAGTTCTTGTGCGCAATCATGCGAAATGGAGGCGAAAGTGGGTTAAATAAAACAACATACACCCCCGGGGGCTGCTCGGCTATGCACGGTAATTAGTTTGTGCTTTACGCATGAAAAGATCGAATGAATCCTCCGACCGTACCCGTGGTGCTGAAAGTCGACCGCAAAATAGTCCGGAAAAACACTCGCCATCCCCTCCTCCCCTCCACTGCCTGGTAGTGCACACCTTAGAGGTTCAAAGGCTTGCTGATCGTGTGCCGAAGATGAGTTTTTTTTTGGCTGGTTTTTTCTCTGCATCCAACGTTACTCCAAACCCTGCTCGGAGCCGTTTCTGACACGTAACACCGTCTTTTGCTTGTGTGTTTCACCTCCTCTGGTTCCCATTTACTTACATGCCTGTCTTTGCCTGCAAAGGTGTAGAACGAGGCGTGACCCGTTTTTGTGTTTTGCTATGGTTTTGCGATGCAATTATCTCCCGTTTGCGCCAGATGGTTAAGGAAAAAAGTGCGTTTTTTGCCGATTTGATGCACCGCAACTGTGCAAGCAAAGTGCAGCCCACAGATTCGTATCAAGAAGCGTAGATAATATGGTGATGGGGGTGTAGAAGAAATTTGACCGGCAGGATGGTGACGTTTGCCATTGGGAATTGAAAAAGATGATTTGAATTGGATTGTGCTATAAAAACGTTTTAAAATGTATGCAGTACCATATTTTTATGGTAATGTATGCTCATTACAGAAAGAGGAAAATACAAACATACATGAAGAATGCTGAATTCTTCACATAACAGAAGAGTTTTAAGGATTTCTTTCTGAAGAAAATGAATACGTCGAGAATAGTCTCTTTATTTATCAAACAAAAAATCCAAGTAAAGAAGTTTCAGAAACACTCAAAGTAATAAAAATGTATCAAAGTAGATGTGTTCCCATGCCGAACCAGCAGTAAAATATCGTTTCAAATCATAACATAAAGATTTGCCAAACGAGTACCAGAGGCCTACAGGGAATATAATATTAAATCCCGTCCTATGTTTGATACCTTGCCGCACTCGAACAATAAAAATTCAAAATCCCTTTCCAAGCATCAAGAATTTCACAATTCTTCGCACGCATTTCACGCCCATAAACCTATCGAAACCATTTTTCTACGAACATTGCAAACGTATCAAGGCCCAAGCCGAACATGCGTGTATTATTTTACGATTAATAAAATCATCGCACCTTTTTACGATCTAGGTGCGCGGGAGCGGAGGAGGAGGAGGAGGATCGCAATCGATACAGCTGCCGAAGTCTCGCGGACCACCACTCGGCCGGGCACACTGTTAAAACACATTTCCCATCCATCTTTCACCGGCCGGCCGGCCAGGCCATACGCGCGTTTGGAGAATCGAAAATTACCGTGAAAAAAGCAGACATCCATTCCAAAGCCGAAAGCCGTGTGCATGTTTTGTCCCCCGGCAAATGGGATTTATGTCCTGCTCTCCTCTCGCTTGTCATCCCCTATGGTTCGATGGGGATTTTTGACCAAGCACGACAAACACACGCGCACACACTTGATGCCAACCAGCAGCCAGGGCACATGATAAGGCGACAAGACGACAAACATATCACGCTAATGCCACCAATGATGGTTTTATTTCATTTCTCGAAAGGATCAACTTTCTTGCTCCACTCGGCGTGCTATCTGTTGACTTTTCACCGTAGCGGCGGCTCTGTCATCTGCAATAATCTGCCAAGCGATTGGTTTCGATCCCTCTTCCCATGCTTCGATTTCCAGAACAGATTGTTGGCTGGCACGGATGGGCGGGCCTGGTTCGTAATCCGTAACTCCCCAGGTGAATTCGATGCTACCTCTGCAACTACCCAACCAGCGACATGGAAATCTTCGAATGCGCTTCGAAAAATTGAGGAAAAAGGGAAGGAAATGCGCACCCTTCCTTCCTTCACAGCCGACCTGTGTCACGCACCGTTTGACGGTCCTAGAGCGATTTCTTACGGTGTGACAACGCAACCCAAGGCCCGGGAGTGCGCCTGTGATGTCAATCCAATTCATATTTAATTGATTGGAAGTAATTTTTGATGTATGGATTGATTCGATTAGCTCTGAGCTCTTTACCACATTTCCCATCGAGCCGTAAATGGGATTTTTTTTTCTATTTCCTTTAGGTTTGCTTCATCGTTTTCACAAGTTAATTCACTCATGCTTCTACCTGAGGTGTTGATTTTGGACACAATTTATATTGACATAGTGAAACAGTTTGGTCTTTTGTAAGAGAGCGTATTGAGCTGTGAATTTTAAGACGCATACATTGTTTGTTTATTTGTTTATGAAATAAAAACTAAAAAACACATGCATGATAATGGGTCTTCAAGATGTTAATATCAATTCTAATTTGATATAAAATACTTTAATTAGGACAGTTACTAAAATGTAACGTTCAAAGTCCGTTTTAAAATATTGCAATTTTTAAATATTTCGCTTAACGTAAAGAACGTACCGCACTTGAGAAAATTGGATTTTACCTTATTTACACACACGAAAGAGACAATTTCTATGAACCATTGTGAGCAGTGT
>JXXA01000251.1:0-11421 GCA_000956255.1 Anopheles punctulatus | reverse complement strand
CGCGACTCCTAAACATTATCTACTGTCGTTTAAATGCCGGCTTTCTATTATCCTCTTTTGGGAGAATGGATCAGACTCATCGGAAATCAAACGATCCTGATTGGGACAAAATTGGCATGAGAACAGCCTCAATGTAAAACCGATCTTCGTAGGGTTGGCTTGTTTTTTTTTACACAAGAGGAGAGGAAAAACAATCGAAGAAAACGAAGTTCAGTGACTCGGTTACTTTGGACCAGTTACTTAGCTAGGAAGTCTGTTACACTGAAAAATAGTTGCTACAGTGGTGAAAAAGCTTCGATAGCAACATATTGCCTGCCCCCTGGTCGATTGCACTATGCATGCATGGTGCAAAGGGAAAACTCACTTTACTTGTTCAAGTTATTGATTTTTATTGTCTACCAAGCTTCGGAAACGTTGTCGGCAAGGAAACAACGGATACGGTCGTGTGTGTTCTACGTGGCATGCATGACCACGTGACGCTGCCACTGTAATCATTGTTTAACGACCGTTACTGTCCACCATGGAAAACCTTTACACGACTCTTCAAGATGCTTTACCAGCACGCACGGAGGATGTAGCGAACGCTGCAACCAGGACAGAATCACTGATAAAAAGCTCATTTTCCTTATCCCAAATCTCAGGATCCCCTGCCCAGCGTGTATATTGCAGTAATGATAGAGAAAGAGAAAGATAGGGAAACACACTGAGAGAGAGAAAGAGAGAGAGAGATAGAGAGCTTTGCGAGGGGAACGTTGTGCTGGGCGTTCTGGGCCACATGCGTCACGGTAGCATCATCAACTGCTTGTCCCCGGAGCAGATGGTGATAATTTTAAGTGCTGTTTATTTTAGAACCTTGCGCAGGGCCCGGAGGGAGAGTAATAGTCTCTGCTTGTACTACCAGTATAATATTGCTCCAGCTGGGTTGTCCAGACCCGAACATCCATTCGCCGGCAACCCTTTTCCGAACTCAATGCAACGTTTTTGCCATCCGATATCGAATGTACGACAACACACATGCTTGCGTAAGCCAGAGAAAACGGCACGGCAACGTGTGGAAAACGAGAATAATAGAACGATGATACATGTCGATGACGTTTCCGAGTTTTATGTTTACCTATGTAACAAATGTTTCATTCCTTTGCCAAAACCGGACAGTGGGGATCGTTGGAATTAAGGAAACGCTTATAACTGCGATGGAGCGAGTAACAAAATCAAACCCCAGATTCATGCCACACGAATCTATGAATGATGCATATTTTATGTCCTCTGCAAAATATTCCTACCTATATAGAGTATCTATTTGAATCGTTTTCGGATGAATAAATTATACCGTATATAAATTCCGATTGTACTAATGTGCAACTGTTGAGTTATTTTTCAATCGACCCAGATTTGATTTCTTTTCGAAATGTTTCTATTCAAAAAAGTAGCTTGCTGCTAGAAATATAAATGAACAATTTACCAATTTTATTTACGCTTCAAATTCTCGATAAACCATGCTACCAACTCTTTATTCTTGAAATGATAAATTAAACCAATTGTATACTGTTCTTGTTATACAATTTTATTTTTAATGATTACTACGGATATTGGGTGGGTGGAGAGATTTTATATGGGATAGAGGATGTTCCAGATTATTGGTGTAATGCACCATTAGCTGATTAGTCACTCCTTGCCAAGGACAATCATAGGTGTATTGAATTCAGAATCGGTTCGGTTGGTGAAATCTGTTTTTTGAAATGTTTAATAGCGTTGTATAAATTTCTCTATATCTTCCTATCGATGCTATATTTTTGTAATCATTTATTTCAACTTTCTTAAGCAATACGGCCAGGCCGTTTCTTCTCTAAAGAATAAATAAAAAATATTCTGACTTTCTTTCAAATTGTTCAAAATCGATATCATCATGTATGTACCATAGAACTACTTTACCTCTGATATTGCGCGGCTTCAAAGTGAAAGAATAGGATTGCAATGGTATACGATTATTCTTTTTTAAATAAAACATAATGTTTTATCGTTGTCCATACTAAATCGTGTGGGGTACGAAGGTATAATTGTAATGTTTTGTCCTCATGTTCCTTAAACTGGAGGATTGTTTAAGGAACATGAGGACAAAACATAAAAAACCTGCAACCTTTTTACAAGTTTTTATACCATTTTTTTCAGACAATTTGGGTTTCATAATGGATGTAAAATTGAGTGATCAATATTAATTCATTTTCATTTCAATTTTTTATCAGATAGTTATTAGATGCAAAAAAAATCAAAAGTTTTAAAAATTTGCTTGCTGTAAACGATTGTATTCTAGATTGAAAGTTAGCTTTGAATGACTAGCATGTCAATAAACTAATGCATCATAGGACAACAGTATGATGCGGTTGAAATGGTCGAACTATTCCTGCGATAAATCTTGGCCAACGTATCAACTTTTAAAACTGTCCATAAAACCGCACAATTCTTCCTTGTGAAGCCCAAGTAAATTCCGTATGCCTGGTAGAGCGAACGGGACAAGGACGAGCAGGCACGCAGGCTCACTAACGAGACTCTCTCTAATGTGCAATTAAACCGGAATCGTTATTCTACGCGCAAGCTCGCGCAAGAGAAAGCGCTGCTATAGCATTATGCGTAACATTGAGAGAGAGAGAGAGAGAGAGAGTGTGAGAGAGAGAATAGATTGTAAAAAGTGGCTAGAAAGGAAGGGTCAACAAAATATCCGTTCGGTACTGTCAACGGGTTGTAGAAAAGGACCGGCCCAGACTATTATCATAATTGCCTGGGCATTAAACATTTAGTACAAGAATGTAAATTAGATACACCGGAAATGAGCAGAGTTTGAGAGGAAAACGGGAGCATCGAAAAAGAGAAGGTGGTTGTAAAGAAGGTTGTAAAATAAAATTCTTTATTGTGATGACAAACCGATGAGTTAGTCGGCGCCGGAAGTTTGACCAAGTTTATTGATGGTTAGTTTCATTTGCTTTTCGGTGGTTCATTATAACCCAACGATGATAATAATTTCATTTAATTTATCCTTTCTTTAATGAATTTTTCCTGAGCTTCCAACAAGTGTAGTTGGAAACTTAAGTTAGGCCGAAAATAATACTTCTTGAGAAGCTATCTAAAACCGAATGAAATTAACATTTAATATACTTGGCCGAATGAACGGTGATCACAACAAACATTTCGTAGCATTTTGTACAATTTTTGAGGCGTAATAATCCAAAAAGCTACCGCTAAATGTTTGATATGGCTGCACGTTGTAAAGCGATTTCGTTCCATTCCGTTGTGAAGAGGTGCTATATAGTGCGTACGCAACGGAATTGGGGTGAAGTTAGTTTTCGTGTTCCAAGCCGTACGACAGTGACGGCCCTGCCATTACGATTTTATTATGCATTCCAGTGGGACTGTTCTTAATTTGCTTGCCAGTGCAATGAATGTACACCGAGCGAGAGCCACTATGTTTGAGCCATTTATGTTAGCGCTTCGGCCGTACCCTGGTACGTCCGGCCTTCTTAGCGAAACAGTCCAAAAAAGGCTTCACCGGCCAGTAGCAAGGGTTTTTCGGTGTGGCGAACGACGCGCATGGAAGCTGTAGTATATTTATGACATAATTACTGTTCATTTTTATGCGCCTACCAGCGTTCCCGGTAAGTTCGGCCTGCAGCTCTCGGGAGAGCGGTCTGAAAAGTGGTCATCGAGGAGACATTAGTTGAGCCTGGGATTTTTCCACCCCAACGGTTTCGGAGCGTCACCGAATTCCAACGGGTCGAAGCAGACGGTACGGGTCACCGGTTTGTCTTCCGGATGTGACGAAACTTGTCATAATTTGTGCTCATTATTTGTGCTGGTTAGAACGGACATTTGTGGCGCCCCGTACACTGGGAAGAGGCAAGCGATTATCAAAACAGTCACCCCGTTTACGAACTTTGTCTTCTAAGTTAAATGGGACCGCTTCGAAGCGGACCCAAGAAAGGATCATTGCGGTGCTGTTTTGCACACAGGACTGGCGCCATGTTTTGCTGCATGGAAATTGAGCACAAAAAGTAGAAATCACTCCATCCACCGAATCTGTCAAATAGCTCCGGTGTCGATGTGTACAGGCAGCCTTCTCGTGCGGTTTAATGGGTCATCAGGAGCACAATTTGTAATACGCATAATGTGCCGTACTTAAACGTGTTTTTTTACGGGTGCCAATCAGTTCGGGAAGAGTGGCCGCGGTGTTCGCACTGTGAGGTTCGTCCGGATGTGTACCAGATATGTTAATTTCGGTACAAAAGCAATGGCATCCCAACGGTGGTCGTTCATCGTTTCCCGCAGCAAAGCAGTTGGACCAGCAAAAAGGTAATTAGAATCGGTCACCGTGGCCACAACCATCCGCAGTAGAACGATGGGGACCCAAATTGATTTATTCCCATTCAATTTCAAAACATACCGGGCTGCGTACCCAGATCGTGACCGCCGGTTTAACGGTTCCATTCGGTGAAAATACTGACCCGCGGAATAAATCGATACAGCAGGGCATGGCGGAATGGCCCCGGGGTGGAGATTCATGTAAATCACACTCGCACACTCACACACACTCGCACGCAAACGAGTCGTTTCCATGCCGCTCTTGGGGAGCTATCAAAATAACGTCGGGTGCAAGGATGGACCCCCTGGGCGACTTTCCAGTGATATCCGGAATTGAGTTTAAGCTTTGCGGGCAAACGACGTCGCTATAGGACGTGTTTGAGCGATTCGATTATGCAGAAATGTGGTAGACTCCACCGTTATCGACGACCCCTCCCCTGGAGGGAGTGTGCTTCACATACGGAGTGTCCTGTATGCGGTTCCCGGGGCATCTAAGCATCTAATTTTGTCGGGCGCGAATTAGTTCTCTGTTACCGACCAACCACTCAACATTAGTGGTGTGGTCTGGTTGGTGGTGGTCGTCGCTGACCCTTCGTGTTTGCAGTTGTTGCACTTACTGAAAATGCATAGGCTAATGGTACATGAAAAGATTCACAAAAGTGGCACTCGTTTGTGTGCTTTCTCCGATAAAGTGGCAGTGAGTGATGCTGGGATTTACAGGAATGTTTTTTTTACACACGTAAATGTCAGGTTACTGAATTTTAACTTCAGAAAGTACTGGAATTACTTCTATTTTATAAAATGTGTTACAAAGAAATGTCGAATTAGATATTTTAATAGTCTATGCAATAGTCTATGCAATGAACAGATTTGTAGCACTAACTATAAATTTGCGAAAAATGTAGCAATTATTGTAATCAACCATTTATGAGAGAAGTTTTACAACTTTACAAAGAAATTTCGTACATTATTTTGTGATGGCTCTATTGCGCGGATGTGAAGCTAAAGAATATATTTGATCTCGATTTCAATAAGCAATAGCAATATCTTATGGTGAATGCTTTTTGCGCGATCAGTGCGATTTCACTCTATTATACTTCTATTTTTATTGAAATAAAATATTTTCTCCATGTTATACATGTAATCAAAGTGACTGTTACTGTTATGCGATTTGATGTTTTGCACGGCGTGTTTTGTTCGCTCTATTTTCAAAATTTAGATAAAATTATAAGGGTATAAAACTGAAACAAACCATTGTCAAATTTATATTAGTTTTAGTTTTTCGACTTTAAAAGCTTCTTCTTTCAGTAGTATCAATTATTGGTGGAACTCTTTTCACATTAAAGAGTGCGAAACTTTTGATTTCAATGTTGATTATATTGCGTGATAAATAGATCGGTTTTGTATCTGTTAAAAAAGATACGAATACAGCAAAGATGCACTGATGAAGAGCTTTTAAACTGATCTTCATCATTTACTTGGTAATGAAACGGACACAACAGACAATAAACCGTTCTATAAACAACGTTATTTAAAAGTTTCAATCTAGAAACGTAAATATGTGAATGATACTGAACAATGTAACAGTTTCACAAAAAAAATGAACTGCAGCGCAATGAGATCGGTGTGACTGACACTGGTGCACACATACACAAAAGTATTCAATCAAATTTTTATTTATGTTTGCTTATTTAAGCTTTTTTATTATGCGGGCCTTTTTTATGTCACCGTACAAATCTTCAAAGTATTTTTAAGTATTCATGCTCGAATATTATTGGAAAAGTTCGTGTTGTACAGTAGGTTTACAGTTTATAGTACAGTAGGTTATACGTTTCTTTTTATTTTGTCATTCATTATTAGATTCTTGTTATTTTTAAGTAAAAAGTGTGTTGAAATGAATGCTATCGTATGCAAGGCTACTTGTTTACAGTAAAGAAAAGCACCAATTTCGTTTCAAATAAACTAATTCAATATCGTAAAAAAGTCAGGATGAAATGAATGTTTCGAAAATATAAGATATTTTCGTTAGAAGTATGACAAAAAAGCAATTTTTCTTTGAGGACTTCGGATACTTTGTATTGATTTTTATTTCCAACAAACACTTGAAACGATTAACACACAGTAATTTAATGTATTACACACAGTAATTTAATGTATTACTGCTGTAGGTATTCGCGTTCGTATCGAGGAAATTAAAATCGGACTGTAAGTAAAAAGTAATCAAAATGTAAAATTTACCAAAATCTATGTCGGAATCAAACTAAAGTCCTATCTGATGCTTATTTAATAAATATAAAAGATTATCTCTGACATAACTCGCAAAAATAATAGTTGTATTTATGAATACTTTCTTCGATACGGTTGTAAGTTTATGAATCCTACTGAGTGTAATTAATTTATGGGCAGATCAATATAAATACGCACAGTAAATGAAATCTTTCGCTTACCTGTTTTATACTCGACATTTGCTCGATACCAGACGATCTCGGCGGCTGGTCTGGCGTTGGGCACGATGCATGTCAACAGTAGGTCTTGCCCTTCCCGTACTTCGGCCTTAGCGTGCTGGCTGTAGCCCTGGATTTGAATCGACGTCGGTGGAGCTAACGGCAGTTGGTAGTTAATGCGGTCCCGAGAACGGAAAAGAATTAGACAGATGAATTAAAACGATG
Organism: Anopheles punctulatus; assembly: GCA_000956255.1. Classification (NCBI taxonomy): domain Eukaryota; kingdom Metazoa; phylum Arthropoda; class Insecta; order Diptera; family Culicidae; genus Anopheles; species Anopheles punctulatus. The sequence goes on along the minus strand of JXXA01000251.1, from coordinate 4,402 downwards.
CCAAATTTTCTCACCCTCACACCATTCACTGCACCCCTTTTCATCACACGAATCGTGCCGTCTCAGTCTCGAGCACAAAAGTTTTTCCTGTACGATTTTGTACAGTTGAGAAGAAATGTTTTGAACGTGATTGCGCGAAATGGAAAAGTTGTGCCAATGGCGGAAAATACTGTTGCCTGGTGTGGATGTTTTGTTCCACACTCCGACATTGGCTCTGCACCTGTTCTGTCTGGCCAGGGCAACTTCGTTCGTTGCGCCTGGTGGCTGTGGATGACCGGTGGTAGGAAATTCCCACAAGCCATAACTTTCCCACAGTGGGTAGTTGCGCAGTCGAAACGCAGCCGTACTTTAATAGAATGAAATATTGGTTTACGTCTACTGTAGCCGCTGGTGGAATCTCAAGAACGACGAAGAAGCGCCTCGATTAGCTTGCCGTTTGAAAATGGCACCCAGACCCGCATCACGGCAGCAGAACGCGAGATGCTATAAAAATCTAATTTTATAGTGATTTGTTTTACTGTACTGTTCCAGTGGGTATTGCTTTGCCGGTCGTGTGGTAGACGTTCTTCACACCGTGGCGCGTGGTACGCCATTGCCCTTGAGAGCCAGTCCGTGACCGGGTGGTTGATTGTTAATTCCATAGCCGATGGAACAAAAAGCGAAAGAGCAACCACTTTGGCGGTTGGGAACGCGGAAGAAGCGAAGACGATGCATATTCTACAGATGGAACCGTGAGCGCTGTGCTGCAAAAAGTCGTTCATTATAACTTTTTAAAATGGCACCCATCGTCTGCATTTATTAGCAAAACGGTGGTAGGGCTTTTCAATCGTGAGACGTGAGATTTTGAAAAATTCGAGAATTTTTTTAAAATTTACAACTAACCAATTTTGGCAGAATTTTGCTTATGCAGGTATCGAAACAACGAAACGGAAATTTGGTATGTCTATTAGCTGACTAATTAATCGAATTATGTATTAAACACGCACTGAACAGTAAGGCTGGTATGTAACATTTAATATGATTCAGTTTGACATTTTACTTTTATCAATTTAAAGTTGAAAACGTTTGAGGAACTCAACACAGCAAGCTTGGGCAACATCTAACAGGTGCTCGTATAATAAGACAACCCAAAAATACCCTACGAACACAATGCATACAGATCATTGCAATATGTCAAATTGCAGTCATACAGGAAACAATAGAAAAATATGAAAACTACTTACTATGTATACGAACATTCTTCTTGTTTATATAAAAAGGTTGCCTGAATTACGAAATGAGCTACAGAAACAGTCCATGTCTGATACAAAAGTTACGAAGTTACAGAAGTTTTGAATTTTTACCATAACTAGGGTCGGCATTAATAGCCGCTTGGACTCGCGCAATTTAAAACAAGAATTTTTGTATTGAAAAATCGGGACAGAGACTCTTTGTAACCTTGAGAATTTAAGTGTCCCATATTTTACCAACAAACATTTTCAAGAAATCGTGCACCTGATTTTATCTCTTTTATGTTTGAATTAAGTGACAATGTTTTAACGGCTAACATTCAACAGTTTAATCTCTTTTTGGTGCAAAATTTGCAATAATCCGATTAGACGGTATCGATTGTTGTGTTTTATTCAATAAGGAATATAAAACAGTAGGCATCCATTAGGCAGGTGAATCTTTGTCGAAAATGTATAATTTATTATGAATACGAGTGCGTCATCGTTTCGTATCTCCTGTACATTACAATCAATACACACCAATTATGAAGTATCGTTTTAAAGAAAACTTTTATCCTTACGTCTCGGCTCATTCCGTTTCACTGCAAATTGCCCGTAGTTGATTCTGCGCGATTTGCATATCTCGAAAGTTTCTTGTACTCAGCCAATCAAACAGAACTTTCCACTACTACTTTCCTCCGATACCGCCTTCGGATGCAACCATCCTGTAATATTGCATGCCAATGTCGATGACGGGGAACGAAAAATTGAAAAATTACCAACTATTGCAGGCGCAAAGGGCATGGGCTGAAAATTTTGCACCCTATTGAATTTCAATGAGCATGCGGCAGCGAAAACTTTTCTATCAGGCACATTCACCCGCACGCTGGGAATCGTGCCCGTGGAAGGTTTTGATGCATCGGGTCGGAAAATTGTTGCACCGGCACTGCATGCAATTTGGAAAGCGAAAGAGCAAACGACGAAACGCAAAATGACAGTGTCATCGCGGCCGTGTCCCCGAGATAATGTGTCCCTTTTTTTGTATTTCTTGGGCGAAAAAATAGTTGAATGGAACGGAAAGCTAAGGTGTTGTTTTAGAGTGGTTCGTCTTTCTTGCGGGAAAAGTTGGGAAATTTTGCATCGAAGTGAGTTTGGAGAAGGCACTCTTCGGTACGGAAGATACTACATCCCGGTCAATGCTACATCCCAGAAGCATGGTGCTTCCTTTGCATGTAGGGGTCGAATGGTTTTATGCAAAAACTGGTTTATACGTTCGGGTGATGCTCACTTGCTGTCATTTTTTGCTACCTCTACCATTCTCTCTCTCTCTCTCTCTTTTTCTTTTTTTTCAGTATTTGAAGGGAAAAGAGTGCACCAACATACACATACACAGACATGCTCTGCAGCAAAGTGCTTGCACAAGCAACCTCGAAAAAGTTCACGTGCATAAGCTGATGGCGCTGAGGGAAAAGGTTTGAAAGGGCTTTTGGGGTGTTCTTTCCCTTTTAGTACTCTTGGAAACCTTAAACCCCGTCCAAGCCCCAGAGAGAGAGAGAGAGAGAGAGAGAGAAAGAGAGAGAGTGAGAGAGATGTGGGCCTTATGCGATGGTTGTAAAAATACCACGAAGCAACTGAAGAGTATGCGCCCCATTACGGGTGGTCCGAAATGGGTGGCGCCCATCCATGGTGGGGATGGGGGTGGAGGTAAAAATATAAAACACACTCACTGAGATGTGCGCCGGAAAATGGGTTGAAAATAAATCTCATATGGGTTCCAGCTCGTCGAGCCATTGTGGGCCGGAGGGTGCGTCAGGGTGTAAGATTTGCTTTGCACGTCCTTCCCGTGCCTGCAGCCCCCGTTGGTTTCGGAGCGTGTACGTTGCGAATTTGGCTTGCCCCAAATGTGCCAGATGTGAGACGTGCGCCAATATTTTGGGTTCGTTCGCCGAATGGCTGGCGTATGGTTCACTTAGCTTACGCGGTAGGGATTGTGTATGGACGGCTGGCGGCGACGGAGGTAGCTACAAAAGCATGCCGGAAACGGAAACGCTCCTCCCCGACGCAATGGGAATCCGGGGGAGGAATGAACTTTGCAAAAGTCGTTTTCATGGATAAAAATTTTATGATGAATTCTCAGTGGCAGCAGCAGAAGCAGCGAGGGCAACGGGTTGGGATGTTGAAAAGTAACTGGCTGGAAATCGGAGGAGAGTCGCGGTATGTACGAGAATGGATGTTGGATCAGCGTGGATTAGATTGACTTTCTTTTTTTCCCAGGCGCACTTTATCCGTCGGTCGCTTTCGCGCGTTCGCCACATTTCGTGGCGGTGCGAAAAGTTGAATCCTTGTGCGAAAGGGTATCTCTTAGTGCTGCTGAGTTTAAAATGCTGCTTTTGACCAAGAAATCCGTTCCGGGAAGACGAACGCGCCGGGCACGGAGAGCTTTTACGAGATGCGGCTTATTTTTCCAAGCGAATTAAGGCTGTGTATATGTGTGCGGCAGTAAAAGTTTGTTAATTTGAGTAAATATTGGGATAGGGTATAAAAAGCATTTTGGAGATAAATAAATGATATCAGCTTGGATACTCAACTGCGTGCAGAACAAAGAGGGAAAGAAAGAGAAAGAGAGGGAGCGTGAGAGAGAGAGAGAGAAAGAGGATCGAGTCGAGTCGGGAAGAGCGACGGTTGAATATGTACAGATGCAGGTGATTTAATTGATTCATGTTGTTTAAGATACCGCGTCTATTGAAAAATGTTATTGAATCTGTGCGAGGAAGGGACGAATAATGACGGAGGAATGGATAAAAGACACAATGTTATTTTAACTCACTTTCCTTTTTATAAAATATTACATACTTCACAGAGTAGAATTCATAAAAAAGATAAATATTCAAAAAAATATTCAAGAAAAATATTCAATAGACGTACAATGATTCAAGCAACATTCGTTCTTTACAGGATATGGTAGATTGATCTCCAATTAAAAAAAAATACATACTGATGCGAACGATCAACAAACGATCAAATACATTAATCAAATGCGATCATTTAATAAAATTAAACCTGCTGTAACATAAAGTTTAAGATCATTCTTTTTAAAATTGAACGATTGAGATTATACGCAGTTATTAAAGAGACTGTTTCTGACAAATAAATAAAAGAGAAATGAATGCTTTATTCTTGAAACTTTTGTTAAA
>JXXA01000242.1:0-21972 GCA_000956255.1 Anopheles punctulatus | reverse complement strand
AAATCCTCCGGTTCAGTCTGAAATCGAGATCTTCAAAAAGGTGGCGTCAACGGCGCATTTCCCCGCCGAAAAGACAGGATTCGGTGCCGATCTCCGGGGCGCGGGAAGTCTAAGAAAAGAACACAACATCCTCGCGAGAACGGAGTCGGGAAAGGAAGCAAACATAAATACCGGCCCAACCCGTTACCGAAACTGCACACCACGCAGCGGTAGCTTGACTTCTATTTTCAACAACAGCATAACAAATCAAAACATTCGCCCAGCGGCGTCGTCGTCATCGTCGTTGTCGTCGCTGTCTGGAAGAAGGGAAATGAGCTGCACACAGCGGGATGGTTGGTACTGCGGGATCTTCCTGTTGCAATTTGTGCAGCATGGAAGATGCGAACGGCTCGGAAACCTACCGAAAAGTCGTAAAGTAAGATCTCACACAGCGCTTCGGGCAGCGCTTCCCGAATGCAGTTTTACCTGCGCCCAAAGGGAGAGGCATAAATCATCGACTTTGGACGGTGAAAAGAACATGCGACTAATAATTGCGCTGAACCTTGAGTTGATGAGGAACTTTTTATGGTCCCGAACGATCGTTATGGTCCATCGTTGTTACTTTCAACCTTTTATTGTGTAAAGAAATAATGAATAAGACCATCGTTAAGAAAAACCCATGTCCATGTCTCTGGAAAGATACATTCGATCCTAAACCAGCGATCGACCCAGGGCCAGATTTTTGGAAGTGTAAATTTAAGAAATGAGAATCAAATCTCTTCTCCCGGTCTAGTGGTGAGTGTGAATCTCCTATCATCGACTACACCCCGAGAGAGCACACCACATGTGTGGATCGAGCGATTCCTTACGAAGAAAAGATCAATCAAATACTCATAAATTTAATCGCTCGTTTTTTTGTTCTGCTGCTCACACGGTAGACCCTCGACACGTCCTATCAGATCATACGATCTTCGGGGTTCTGGAAGTTCGGGAGGTACCTCTGGCACACTGCAGACCAGCAAACAAGAGCATGATCAATCAGACCAGTGGAGATTTCCCCTCTCTCTTGAAAAGCAAACATCAGCCAGCCAAGTTTATTGTGTGGATAAATAAATAAAACATTACGGCCCGGGAGAGATATCGTTTGTTCGGGAGCAAATCTCGATTCCGAAATCTGACGCCCGTTTTTATTCCCAACCGAGTCAGTTGCGGACGAGCACGAATTGTGTACGAAAAATCAATTTGAACCGTTTTATGTTTGGTTTGCTGCTCAAGATGCGGAAGATATGCTCGGGAAGATGGACGGAACGATCCTCCCGGTGCAGCAGTGAGGGGGAAAATCACCTTGTCTTCATGCCGGCTCTCGAGCAACGACCTCGGCAAGAAGAACTCGGCTCGATTCTCGGGTGTGAATTTACCATAAACGACGCGTTACGAATCGATCGCCCGGACTCGTACACAAAAACCGGTTCTTCTTCAGACGGTTTTGGTGGACTATTTGAAGTTCAGGCGGGCCAAAATCAAAACATTATACTCTTTCCCCCGTTCTTCTGTACGCTTGGACAACGTGCCGGCTTCTTGAGGAAGTACCTGTTCTCCCTCCCCGGGCGCTGAAGTGACACAACAACTTTTGGTGTGTTAGCAGAGGGGCGCGTCTTATTCTAAATCCCTCGATTTGTATAGTTGAAGCCCAACGAACGAAAAAGATGGAGCGTAAAGAGACGGCCGGTCAATTTCCTGCTCCTACGGGCTTCCTCCTTCTTGAGGCTCGTGAAAACATGCTGTCTAATCCACTTGAATAATTGACCGAACCTAAACTGTACGACCGAACGAAGGAGAAGGATCACGTATCACATCATAATTTCCATTGGGCTTTTTCCATGCATGCGCGCAGGAGAAAACACTGAAGACATTTAGGACGGAAGGCACATTAATTAGTTGGAATAGTCCCAGTTAAAGGATGCCCTCTCCGAGTGTTCGCTAGGCTTGGCCGACCGAACATCTTGGAGGTGATCGTTGGATCGATGAAGTTGGTTTCCATTTTGTAGACTTTTTTTTGAAATCGTGTCTGCTGACGATTCTCGTTCTTCATCTGCTGCCTGCCGTCAATTCCTAGCGTTGTATCACTTTAGAACGCACTCACACACGCACACAAAACTACTCCATTTCTACGCTGCCTCGGTTGAACGATTATGATCTTCCCGCGTATATAGACGCTTTTTTTCTTCCTCGTTGTGCGTTTATGTTTCTTCATCGACGACAGCAATAAAAGCGAACAACATCGTCGAGAACACAGCCGATCCATCGACAACAGCATAATCTTCTTTATCATTCTTCTTCCAACTCTCTTTCTTCTCGCGATCTTCGTCATGAATTAATCAACAAAAAACGGGGATGGGGGGTAGAGTTGCGTTGTTTACGCACACACCTCCACACACACGCACGCACACGCACACACACACGTTCGCATACGGATCGAGTACACGGTAGGGATTGTCGTCAATTATTGATGAAATTAACACAACCCTATTCGTCGAAGATGGGTGGCTATATTTCTTTGTTTTTATGCCCCATCATCATCACCATCACCATCAGCAGGTTGATCATCGAGCCTTCGGTATTGGCCTTCGCGATCATCGAGCGATCATCACATCACGCCGTAAAATGCGCGCGCCCAGAACTTGGTTGCTTCTCCGATTCCGGTTTTTCGTTGGAGAAAAATCAATTTCATGGTGGCTATAAGCACGCTTACACGATCACGACTTTGGGTTATCAACACGCACTCTCGAGCCGTTTCCATTTCAAAAAAACACAACACGCGATCGGCACAAAAGAATTAGAGCTCATCATTTCTTTTCAATTTCGAACCGAATAACAACACTCCGAGGAAAAAAAACACAGGAAAGAAGCCAACTGGCTTTTGTTTCGTATTGTAAAAACACGGACAGCACTCTCAAACACACCTTGAAAATGAAGCGACGCAACGATTTAACACCATCGCATTTCGTGCGAATTGCTTAGGTTTTCGTAGAAATTCCTAACCGACACCAACACTATAACGCAACACAGAACGGTACACCACACGACACCCTCGTTACACGCGAGCTGCTGCACTATTCGTTGCTCAGAAAATGTGCGGCCGGCAAATACGAAATTGTATGGATAAAATTTCTGCTGCTACAGCAAACCGAATACGAATTATTACTTTCAAAAAGATTCAGCCCTGCAGCGTGTCCTCCCTCTTCGAACGTTTGTTTGTTTTTGAAAAAGAAAACGAAGAAAATAAGCAGCACGCCAAAGCAACTGTCAAAACTGCCAGCGTTATTCACCTTCGAGCCTCCACTGTATAAATGGGAGAGCGAGGCTTATGATAGAACGAGAGCTCGAGCTTCTACTAGCTGCAGTCGAGAAAAAGAGATGGCAATTGTCAGCTTTGCTCGACGCTACTAGAGAGAAAGAGCGCGCATAGCCTTTGTCCCCGCACACTGCGTGATAGGCAAAAGAAATTGGTCAAATTAGGAATAACGGTCGAATTTGAACCTGCAACATATGAAACATTATTCATTATATTCAGACGAGGTTAATTCATACCAACTTGCAAACAACTTTGAAAATGCTATTTATTTCAAACTAAAACGAATTCAAAAAACAAACCAATTCGTTTATTGTAGTTATACTGATCCAGTTTGATTCTATTAAAAGATCAATATCCATATCCATATCCAATATCCGGAAAGAAGGTGTGCAATCGTATTTTCTTAAATATGAGTCATGTTCAGCAGCAGCAAAGCTTCCCCGGACATCCGTACTTTAAATGGTGTATCCCTGGTCATGGTGCATCCTAGAATTCTGCTTGCTTCTTTGCTTGATGCACCTTTCCCCCAGCTGCACCAACCATCGTCCGTCTAGACAGGGCGCAGACCTCCTGTTCCGAAGGAAGCACAAAACGAATCCAACGAATCGTTCCATTGTGCATTTCCCCAGGACCGAACAATAACAGCCCAAGGTAGTAGAAAGGAAGCAAAAATTAAAAGCCATCCTTTGTGGCGTGTGTTATGCGAATAAAACTGAAGCAGTGGGAGGAAAAACTAACGTTGAAAGAATATGCAACCGAGACACATCGATGTTGCAGATTTTCCTAGTTCCTGGCCCCTGGTGGAACAAAAAGCTCGCCAATTTATGCAACACGTACAGCACACACACACACAGCAAAGTGGGTGGGGCGGGCATTGGGTTCAAGTGTCATCGACTTTTGAGGCGTACACTGCAGCTAGGTGCATTTCATGTCGTATCCGTGGCGTGGAAGGAAAATCCTGTGTCGGTTGCTGCATTGGATAAGTTTATTAGCGGTGGGATCTAATTTGCATAATCTCTGTGCCAATTTCGCAACGACGATTGTTCTAGCGTTCCGTCCTGCACAAAGAATCGATACGAGCTCCGTAAAGTAAAGCACCGTGCAAAAACAGAGTTTATAGCTTCGAACAGGTAAAGTGGCCAAAGTGGTGGCCAGCGGTCACTCTTGGACACGAGAACGGCGAATTGATTTTCCGCTGATTTTCCGCAGATTTTCCGTAAGAACAACCAATCTCTGCGGTTGTTTAGCTTCTTTTTATAGCCACATGCCAGCCTTGCGGCTGGACCAGCTGGAGTTGAAAGAAGCTGACGGGGGATGAAAACGACACAGCATGATTTCTCCTTGCCTCCTGGTGGGAGGAAACGGGAGGCAAAAATAAAAACGAGGCGAAACTATAAAAGGGTTTTTAATGTTATCGTTCCAGCGCACATGTGCAGCGCGCGTTTCGTGATTGTGACCACGAAAGGAGCAACGAAAGCACTATGGGATTGGGACGGATCGCACGAGAAGGAGTCAGAAATTTGATCAACATACTGTCGGCTGTGTTCTCACGGAATGAGGTTTAAATTTTAAATGCTCTATTGCAACACTATGCAATAAATCAAGAGTTTTCTAGCCGGAAAACAAAAACATACCGAAAGGAAGAAAAATGTATATTGACCAGAATGTTTCATAGTGCTACCACCGACTAGCAAATGTTCTTTGTGTAAGTGCTTGTGTATTAGACCGCCGTTAGATAGGACAGATCTTTGTCCGCTCCGTATCTCCTGCCCCGGGGCGGGGTGGAAACGGGGGCAACCCGTTTCCCTTTCCACCACCATCGAAAGCAACCCAAGCCAACCCCCCTAGCGATTGTTCCACTATCGGGAAAAGATCGCGTACGGGCCCGCAGCAGCATCGTGTACGGCAAATGGTGGAGGAACTATGTTTTTATGTTTCTACCCTTCACCTTCTCCTCATCTCCCACACTCCCACCGAGCAGCGGGTGCAACATATTCTACAATTGCTACTTCTGCAGCAGCGGCACAAGAGAGCATGAGGGAGAAAGAGAGAGAGAAGGAGGGAGAGGTCGAACTTGTGCTTGTGTCTAAGCATATTTTGCCCGCTGCCCTCGATGCGGCGAATACGGTAGCGAACAAGAAGCCAGCACAAGCCTGCCTACGGGTTCCTCTGCTGTCTTTCTCCCAGCTGGCGGGGCAATTTCGTTATGCTGGCAGATTGTTATGTTCGTTTCTATGCCATCTGGGTGTATGTGTGTGTTTGTGTTCAAACGAGCAGGAGCGTAGAATGCACAAAACGCACAATTTTGCGCGCACCATCACACCAGGGAAAGTGCCGGCACTGTTGTTGTGGAAAAATGGAATAGTAGTGTGTCTAAATATGGGTATCGGTTAACGGTAAGTGAGATCAAAATAGACATTCGTACACACACACAAACACACACACACACGTGCGTACTCTGCAACATAATCCGAAGAGAAGAATGATTCATGGAGATCGAGAAATATCAATCAAAAATTATGTCGGTAAGGGAGAGTTTAAATACACTTTCATTTGTGGCCCTCATTGCACCGGAGATTTCTACTCGTTTCGGAAGGACACTAAGGGCAGCACAGCATTGATTCATTCATGCGCATGAAATAATTACACACGCCTACAGCCCACAGCCCACATCTAGTTGCGCATATCGGGTTTGTCGAAACTTGGTGCGAATGATGTGCAAAGAGCAATAAAATGCACAATAAATCGTAATAAAATGCATAAAACATGTCTTTAAATGATCGACGATTGGAGAAAGAAAGACTTGATTCGCTTCACTCCATATCTTACCAATACCGTGCGCGAATGGGAGAGAGGGACGGGGTTCGTGTCGTCACGTGACAAGGCGCTTCTTCATTCTCCAAGCGTGGGAGGCGTGGGCGTTCAATTTAGTGTAACCAGGGCAAATACTCACCTGCAATCGAAGCGAAGGAGAAAATGAGAGGTAAATTAAAAATCATTAGATTACATTTCATACATATATATGTATTTAATTAGGCTGCGTTGATGAGGTTGCGGTGAGCGATTTTCATTCGGCGAGTTAACTTTCCCTAGTGTCGTTTTTGCCCTCCACTCTGGGCGAGCGAACGAGCGATCCCGTGGTGTTGATGGTGCGGAGAGCTTCCAGCACCGTAACACGATCGCTGTGTGATCGTTAATGAAGTTAATTTAGTATCGAAAGCTTACACTCCACAGCAACCGACCAAACCAGGGCCTGGTCGGTGGATGTTAATTTGAAATCCAAACTCATCGGCTCTACATCAGGGAGGGGGTCTGTAACAGCGATAACAGGGGCACGACGGTGTGCTAACGATGGTGACGACAGTTCGCCACACCCGTCGGGTGGGAAGGAACGTTTATCGAATCAGTTATCGGTTGAAAGTCAAGTTTCAGATCTCGGAACGGAAACAATCTTTGCATTCAAATATGCCCATCCATGTCTTCTTTGCGCGAAAACAAAAGCTCCCCACCCCCAGTCACCCTCCCGAGTGCGGGGAATGTTCCACATTGCGGGCCGCGAACGAATTTGACACGCGGCGTCGTGTTGACAGCTCCGCAAGAGTCGATCAATCATCCCGACCAGAAGTGACAACGAAGTTAGCCTACTGTGCGCGCTAGCTGATTTAACGTGCGGAGCAGCGCACGGTGACCTTGGGAAGCTGGTCGCCCATTGGACTTGCTCTAGGGAGGTGGCCTCCTGCCCCGCCAATACGGGATGCAATAATTCGATAAATGATTTTATAGAGCGCGCGTGCTTTTCGAGTTCTGTCAGCAAGCAGTGTGCAGATTATGATCACCAAACTGAACCGGTGGGGTTTTTTTGTTGTTGTCTTTGGTAGTTACCACCATTCACAGCACCATTCAACTCAGTTTGTGCGATCATTGCGCAACAGTCGTGGTTTGGGATACCGAAAACCTGCCGCGAATGGAGTTTTATGATGGAAGTTTGAGTGTGCGTATAAACACGGAACATTGGAGCGAAGAAACGAGCTTATTGTGCGTTTGGACAAACACTTATCACCCTCAAAATGCGCACAGCCTGGCGACGCAGACGGCGCCAAAGGTTGCGGAAGTTTGTGCTCCGAAATGTGCGAGGCTTAACGATGTTTGGAATGCTCGCGAGCACGCACGCATCACAGATGCAGCCGAACGAATCGCTCATTCGATACCCGAGATTACTTTACAGTACACCCGCGACGCGTCCCCAAGCGATCGTTGCTCTTTTGGGGTTTCAGTGTTTTTGTTGTTGTTTTTTTGCTCAACGCGCTGGAGGAGAATTTGCGCGGCAATTGTGTCGCCATTCGGAATTATTTACAGCTTCGGTCAATATTATGATACCGATCCGTGTATGGTGCCGTCCAAGTTGGGCGAGCGCCACGAAAAAAAGGAAGCGTAAAATTCTATAAATGCTGAATACACGAGAGCACGAGGGGCACACGCGAAGAGCCAGGTCCCGAAAAATGGGTCGTCAACGGGGCAATGGGCAATTTATTTCTGGACAAACAGCAAAACACCATTTTAGCACAACACAATTTACACATTTTCGCACATCAAGTATGGCGATATTTGCGGTTGATATGTGCGCGTCCCGCGACAATCCGGGCAACTTGATTGATTTTTCCTCGCTTAATCTGCGTTGCCAATTCTACCGAATGTTTCTTCTTGTATATTTATAAAAACTTAAAAAAAAATCACAGCTAATGAACCAACGATAATATAGCCATTCGCAAAAGGTCGCCGGATAAATCCCGCGAACTTTCTTTGCCGCAATTTACAAATAATCCCCAATTTGAGCAGTTTTCGCGTGGCGCTAAAAAGCGTGACTTGGAAAGAGAGGGACGACAAGGCGCCATTTTCACCTGGTGAAACAACCAAACAAAAGCGCGCTTACCCCCCCCCCCCTGGAGAGGTCGAAATAAATGCAAATTGACCACGGTGGTGTTTTATTTTTTTTATTATTTCGAAACACTCCCGGACATCCACCTTTCACCGACCTTTTTCGCAAGCGTTCGAAGCGGATAGGGGTTTCTTCCGGGCGCACGACTCCCGACTTCGCGGGGGCATATGATCGATAGGCGTCGCGGCGCGCGTTCCGAGCACCCTATCAGCGTACGCATAATTTGCCGTCCGATCGTGACCGGCGGCTTTCCATTTCATTGATCGGGGAGGTCATCCGTTCCAGGGTTTCTGGTCCAGACGCCCTCCGGGTTGCGGAGGGGGGTGGGGGGGATTTATCTCACTTTTCAGACTTTTCATACCCGAGACACAGAGCGTGAACGTGGTTCGTAAAATTTTCCGCGAGTTTGTCATGAAATATGCATGGTGCCTCCTCCTTTCGCGCAGCAACACAGGACCAGCAGGCGGCCGGGAGCCTGCGGGTAGACACCGACACCGTTGCAAGAACAAGACTTGTAAGTCACGGTCTGTTACAAGAAGTTAACCACGCGACAAAGTCACACTTTTGCGCCGCCGGTGAGAGCACGTTTCGGCGAGAGTGGCGCGCACGGAAGAAGTGTGAAGATGACATCGTATGCAAAATTGTCGACATCGTTACGCGAGGAGAGCACCTTTGAAAGGCAAGATGTTGTGCTTGTGTGTCGAGCACGAGGCACGACATGCCCTCTTCTCTTCCGTATCATAATCTTGCCAAAACATTCGCGGGCTATGGCTGTGTGTTTCATACATTTCGCTCGGTTCGTGGAACCCTCAGCTCTTGTCAACTCTTTTGGAGGATGTTGGACCACTTTTATAGGTTGCTTTTATCTCCGCTTGGATGTTCCACGCTCCGCAAGATGTGTGAGCTGTGATTAAGAACAACAATCGTATCGTCCACGGTCGTACGGACATCAAAACACACCCCACACCGTTGGCCCTTGGATGATGGCGTTCGTGACCTTCAGGACCTCCTCGCTGCTTTGTGGAGTTATCCACGGTCACCACCATGTAACCACAGCGCGATGCAATTGCCGCTTGGGTGATGCATAATTAATGTGAACGATTCAAAAAGGGTCTCCGTCTCTAACCGCCAGCGTCATCATCACACGGTCGTGAGAGAGATTTCGCAACACCATTAGTCGTGACACACACACACACACTCCCACCTCTCCTCCGGCGGGTGTCTCTCTGATCACATTGCATCGCATCAGGCATCGCGTATGGAAGATTGATCGATTGTTTGCGCCTGGTGTTAGGTTCAGCTGAGGTGAGTCGATCCAAATCCAAATGACCTCATCGGATCTACCTACATCGAAGAAGGGTTTTCATTAAACCCCGGCTTTGCCCGGCATGCGCGCACGAAGCAAATGCAAAGTAATGCGATTTACCGAAATTGAAAGCCAGCGACAACCGCCCCAAAAATAGCACCCCAGTGAAAGAAGTCGCCTAAGGTCGTCGTAAGACCCCGCGGTTCGCTGGTTGGCATTTGTCATCCTTCGCGCGGGGGGGTGTGTGTAGATGTGTGCCAAAATTAGCATTTCATATGCGGCCAAGCCTGCGCCTCGTCAGCGAACTCCTTTCTCCGCGGTGAATGTCGTCGTTTCTGCGATTTCATTCAAATTCCAACATAAAGAGCAGTGCGCGCGCGCGTGTACGGGATAATTTCTGTACTCCACACACACACACACGCACAGAGGGGGGGTTTATAAATCCCGCATCCCGCCGGGGAAAGGTGATGAAACAGCCGTGCCGTATGCGGGAATGTCTTCATAAGCGACACAGCGAATCCTATCACGTTACACTTTAGAAACAGGTGCATCCCGCTGGCAGCGGCCAGGGACTTCTCCCGTGGAGATGTAATCTACGCGCGTCTTCTTCGATTCCCAATTTTCTCGCAGCCTCCTGCGGTGAGGCGCAGTGAAATGAATTTGTTTCCGAGCTGACGACAGAGCTTCGGGATCAGATCCGTTCGATCGCACAGGAACATATTGATTGAGTTTTGCTGTGGAGAAAGCAGCGCTGGGTTAGATTAGATTTTGATTAATTTTGTACGTGATATTGATCGGTCCATATCGTTGGGATTATATTTTACAATTTGTTGTTAATATCTCGTTTCATATTTGAATTAGATGAGAAATTTGGTTTCCCTATTACAAATTATCTTACCATAAAATGAATAAATTGTATCCTACGCTTCTCGATATCATATTTCACACTCGTAACGCTTCCCTTCACAGATGCTTCACAAAACAATAAAAACCCACCCATAACATCTGCGTTTGCAGTTCCAACTTGTAGCAGGCAAGCGATCGCGTCATCGAGAATTTCTCTTCAAGTTCAACTCCGCCATCGGAAAACCCGTAGCGGCACGAATCTAGGTCAAACCGTATCACAGCCACGATACGTGCGTCCCGTACGTGCGGTGCTTTCCGTTGGAATTCAAGCAATGATGAGTAAAACAAAGGCTGCGTTTTTCCGCTGCAACACTGCACTCGAGGGCCGCCCCGCTCGAGCGCACTACGCCGCCGAGCCGCGGAAATAAAAGTCTGCAAAAGCAATCACCGAGACGTCGAAACGTCATCGCCCACAGCAACGGCTCGTGGAATGCAATCTCAGCACAGATTTTTACGGCGCATTGTACTGCACAATATGGGAAGCTAATGTTAAAACCATGTCCCCGGGGAAGATAAACACTAAGCGGTCGAATATACTAGAACCCATTCGAACCCCCGAACCCGGGCGGAGAACAACAATATCGGACCTTTGATTTGAATCTCGTTCGACGGGCGATCATCGGCATCATCATCATCTTCGCAAAAGCGTGATGACACGAACCATCATCGACAAGTTCAGATTGGTGCGATATTCGCACCGTGAGACACCCGTGAACTTTTACGAGCAGCAGAGAAGATATTGGCATGGGACGTCGGACGGTTTTGTTTCACTCTGGTTCAAGTGAATCAACTCAAGTTATGCCACACGCCGATGCACCCCATTCATAAAAATCGAACCGACTACGGTGAACGACGACAACGCCAATTTACGCTTCATTTGTCACGACGGAAGTCAGGGAACCGGTTGCAAAGGGGTGGAGTCCGTGTAACCGAACGCGACATTTCCGCCCACAACCCGGACCCGGCGTTCCTTCCTTCCTGCCCGTCTCTAAGTCAGCCACCAGCAGCAAAGCTTGAAAAGCCTGTTGAAGGATTATCGGAGACCTGTCTGGTGTACGGAGGGCTTATGTAACGATTATCCGTCACATCCGAGCCGATAAGCAACTCGTGTCAGGAAAAACCGAAGCGACAAACAAGGGTTTTTGGCACCGTTCCAGAATGTCTAGCGGACGACCGTACCCCGTGTGCCTGCGCCCCACCCGGTGTCGAAAAGGCCAATACTTGAAATAAAACGAGACATGGCACATGTCTGGTTCCGACACTGGTGCTTCACGCCATTCATGTCTCGGAATGCCACTGAAAGTGCTGAAGCGTACCGAGTTTCCCACACAGCTCTTCCCCCCGAAGGCAACAGGTCATCGGTTCAATAATGGACACATCAGGCGATTATTTATAAAAAACTGAAACTCATCATTACTGCCTCCCCGTCTCTCCGTCCCGGTTTGGGCACGGACTGGGCTGGACTTTAAGGAACCGGCAGGCTTTCCGTTATCGAGTACGATGGTGAGACGGAGACGGAGGAGGGCAGGAGAGGACCAATCAATTGACGGGCGAATGGCGTTCCATTCGCCACCGGTAATGGGGAAATCGTCGACATCCGATGATTACCTGCATGCGGCGAAAAAGTGCACACATGCACCCGGTGGGCCCGCCAACCTGCCTGCCTGCCGTTGGAGGAAAGTTTTCGACGTGAAAGTGTTGGGCCGACGACTTCGGGGCGTATTTAATTGACGCTTCGATGTCCGCGATTAGGTTTAGGGATTGCTGCCGCCTCCTTTTTGATGCCTTGTTTTGATACGCTTCACGGGCTGACTTGGATTGAAAAATGAGACATCCCATCACTCCCCCGGTTTGTGGCCATGTTGTTGCACCAGACACTTTAGATCCCATCCCCGCCCCATACGGTACCATAGTCGTCGGGACCACAAACGTGATCGCTCCAAGTTGCCGATTAAGTGGTGCATTTATCATTCGGCGTCGACCAGAGAGCGAGAGACACTCCAGCTCCAACAAAGGAAGTGTGGCAATCGAGCGTGTTAATGCACGCACACATGTTGCTGTGTGCGGGGTGAGCATTAAGACCACCTTTTTCAGAAGATAATCCTCGCGTTGTTCCATTACCCGGCACAAGTTTGGAACACACACCAAACCTTCCGCGAAGTAGGTCGCTGTAAATCCCAAAGAACCAACCGTAGCGCACATGTAAGCATCGTTCTCGTACAGGTTTTCCTTTGGAACAACACCCGGTAGAGCACCGATTGCCGAATGAGAAATAGGATTCAAAACATGCGAAATAAAACTTCGGAATTCCAATCACAAAGCCGACCGGCGGTGGTCTCCTTCAAGTCAGGTGGTCGGGTACCGCACTGTAACCGGTGCTAATTGAACTGTTTGTGAGCGGGACAGGGGCGGGCACATAAATGTTGCAAATTATTTACACCACCAGGCGGAAAGCAGAAAATCATGAGTGTAAATTGAATTCATTCAGATTGGGTGATTCGTTTTATGTAAGGGCTCCCTTCGTTGGGCGATGTTGCCATGCTGATGCGAATACCGCACGCGTTGGGTTGGGCGATTTGAGCGTCGAGTGAAAAATATTTACCACAACCCACGGCAGCAAGCAGGTGAGCAGGGCAATTGCAATCGATTAGCACGCGGGGAGTGCAGTATTTGAATTGCTGATCCCTATCTCGTTCGCAACTTGACGCCTCGAGCGGCGGTTGGGACCTTGAACGATCAATTCCGATGCCGGGCGCACATCATTAGCGGCACAGAATAGGTCGGCTCATTGTTTGTGATCTGTGGCAGGTTGCTCTCATAATGGCTGCTTGTGCTTGATCACTATTTTTAACTGGCGATAATGAGATCTGATTTCCTTCATACAATATCTTGCATTCAAGCGTTCTTGTTCCCATCGGTAACTTCAATGGACGGAGTACGAACGTTATGAGCCACCAATGTCTGGGGAACGTTGTCCTCGATTCCATTCTGCTCCGAAACGGGGAGAAACCAGGAAGACTGGCTTTAACGCTTCTTTCTGGTTCCAACTCCCGTCCGACAGCATTTGTCATTTCCGATTGCAATCGCTACAACCACAGAAGCCAACAGCACGGGGGGAGGGTGAAACATGAACTGCACCGCATCGAGCAGGGGGAAACGCATCACAACGCACCGTTATGGTGACATTATCAGTTGTCGCGCAGTGTAGCTTATGTTCACACAACGTGTCCCGTTCGATAGATTCCAAGAGGAGCCCGTTTTCGGGAAGACACGTTTCTGTGAGTTGCCGCCCGCCGCCCGTTCTCCATCACATCACACAATGCACTCCACTGCCAAAGAATGCAGCAGCAGCGGCAGCAGTGGCAGCACCGTAAATGGACACACGTCTAACGTGCCCACGGTGCTGCTGCTTGCTGCTGGTATGATGCGAATCGATCAATGACATTTATGGCCGGATACCCCGCGACCGATTCGATTCGATTAATGCGCATTTTTGCGCTCGGTGTGCATTATGCGAAGCTGCAACCCATTTGCTCGAGGCTGCCTCGTGAAGGTGTCCTCAAGTTCTCGAGCGATAAAACTTGTCTCCAGTGGAGCAGGCAGCGATCACGACTTGCCTGGGGAGGTAATGATAATTAAGAAGACCTTCAGAGTATGGCGTCACCGGACTCGTGTGTCATAGTACAAGCGCGACCGACTCATGGCTACGTGCCATCCAACACTTCAGCAGCTCATGTCGCTAATGAAGATTTTGGGGTCATTAGTACAGGATTATGTAAATTCCTATTCCGATTCCTCCAAATTTAGCAGACCATCTGCGTGCGTGTGGCTACAGCTTCTTCTCCGTGCGCACCACAGACATAACGACATCATGATAAGCCCCTCCCGCACGATTTACGACCAAAAATGGGCCAATACTCCTAATGCTTCGTGCTGTGTTTTTCCCTCTGAATATTCCAAGAAAAGCGTCCACCACAAGTGGCACCACTTCGATAGTAATTCAGAGGCATTTCGAAAAGAAAGCATCTGCTCCAGTTTCCAGACCGACCGAGAGAGAATAGGCGCGCCGTCGGAGTTGGGCAGATTGTGGAGGGAGTGGAATTCCAATTCTGCAATCGAGGCCCGGCTTTCAAAGTGCTAAATTAAGCATTCGATGAAATCAAAGACCATGGGGCCACTCGAAGCTAAAATCTAACCTCCACCGCTCTCGAGTGGAACCGTCGATAGCTGCGCCAGCGAGATGAAATGATAGATGGAATTGATTTCATAACGTAACGGCACGTGGGCGGTACCGGTGGCCAAAACGGTGCCCGATCTATGCGGCCGGGTAAGGCGGGAGGGGTTGTTTGTTATGCTCCTTTATTTGCTCAATGCAACCTCTGCACTGCGGTGGGGCCGTTGGCCGCTAGGGCACGCTTCCGGGTGGTATTATTTAGAATTCAGGCGGCTTTGGAATTTCCGGGAATGGGCGGTTTTTTGGATTGCGATATTCAATATCTCTATTATGAGTAAATGCATTGAGCTATTTGCTTTTCATATCGATAATATTTAGATCTAATGAAGATGTGGATTTTTTTTTGCAGTATATTTTTTTGGAACAGTTTTATTAAAGTATGAATTCAAGTTCCGAGATATACACCAAATGGTGCAATTAAAACGAAACGAACGCTACAGTTTTATGCCAAAACATAAATCAATCATCATTCCTATGGTGTCCTACAGTGCAATCGATAGCAAATCTCTCCCGCACGAGTCCTTCAAAAGTTGCTACAACCGAATCGATCCGGCGGCACTCGGTCGGAATGAGATCAAAGCGTATGTGCGCTACACATCCACACACAAAACACTATCAACCGTCTGTAACTATTTATTGACAGTTGTTGAATAAATTAATCATCATAATGCTTTCTTGTTATCGATAGCAGCGCCAACACAGTGCCGATCGGGATAGAAATAATGTATAAATATATGCGGAAAGGGAACTAATGCTTCCTGTCCGACACAATGTTGCTCAAACCGAGGGACCATCATTCGATTTGATCTGGGTTTATTGCAGGGCAGTAAAAATGTTGCCTCTTCCTCCGGAGTGAAAATCGATGTTTTGGCGAATTCGTGATACATTGGGATGGAGGCACAGCAGCAGCAGCAGCAGCAGCATCAGCAATCGCAGCTTCTTTCTCGATTGGCCGCGCGCAAAATGTTGCCCCGTCATGGTGGGTAATGCTGACGGTGACGATGTCGATTCGTCGTTTTATTATTGTGACATTACCTATGACACCCTCTCACAGAGGGGAGTCAGCAGCTTGAACTATCTCCATAACCTTGCCGTAAATTGCAACGCGACCGTACGCGATTTCAAGTTTTTTTCCACCCTCCCCTTGAGAGCGCCGGGCACTTGAAGGTGACTTGAAGCTTTGAGCGGCATTTGAACCAATTTGAACTCCAACATCCATGTTTGATTGATTGAAATTTCAAATTAGACCACACGGGCAACAAGGCGCTCATTGCGATCACGATCGCACACAAAATGCGGTTGCAATTCGGTGGCGATCGCTTTGAAGTATATTTTGCTTTCGCGAGAACTGTGCCGTTGATTATGGTATTGAGCGCGGTGCTGTTTTTGTAGCCACTGCAACTGCCATAATCTTTGCAGAACATATTTGCAGAAAGCCGCGCTGGACGCTGGTTTGACCTTCGCGCTCATTTTGCCAAAACGCAAGGCATGTAGAGGCTGTCTGGACGTTTAATTCCATTTGGAGGGTGTAATTTGCATGAGAATTCCAGTTCCAAGGGTTAGATGTGAAGGTTTTTTGGGACATGATTTTGGAAATTCTTTTCGATATTTTGCTTGAGGCTGACAGATTAAACTATGTGATTAGTCAGAAACCAACTGGCTCCATGTTGGAATTAGGTGGATTAAAAAAATGGAATAATTGACATTTTGCGCCCAAAAGTATCCAATTCAATGCACTATTGGCTTATGGCAAGCAACGTTTTAAGCCGCAGCCGTTTTAAAGCATAACGATGACATATTGCGCTGCCGTATTACTTTTACGATGTTACGGTCAGCTGAAGCGCTTAAATTGAGCGACATTTCACCTGTCCTGTGAGCAAAATACTCGAACGAAAAACAAAAAACAATTGCCATCGATCAATAAGGTCTGCCATCTGCTCCACACACTGTTTCTTTGCCCGGCGAAACATTTGCATTGCATTCTGCTCTCTTTCTTGCTGTTGCTTCCTCCCATGAAAAAAACCCACACATTGTGTGGAACGACAGCACCATGACCATTCCAAGCGAGCACCTGCATCGGTATGGGACGAACGCTCCCCGGGGAAACCAGAAAACCAACCAAGGTCAATGTGATGGCTTGCCTTCAATCATTAACGGTCACCGTGCGGCGTAACGTCGTCCCCTCGGGGCCCATCGCTCCTTTACTGCCGGATAGTTTGGCCACGCACCAACACGCACAATGATATAAGGTGAGATAAATAAAACGTCCAATTGGGCCACATCCGATGAAAGAACGGCGCGAAATATTTGCGATCAGCGAGCGGTCGCCGTTATGACGATCGGTATGAGGGTAAGACGGTATGTCCCCTCCGCCGCTCTGAATGGAAACGCTCGCACGAGCGATTTATGTGACATTCCTCCTGTGTGCGGTTTGGTTTGTGTCCCCCCAAAATGTAAACCGGTTTGAAGAGATGTTTATTTAAGCTTTACTTTTTTCCATCATGATCCACACGTCGTTTGCGTGCTGCTGCTGTGCCGAAAAAAGTGCCCGACCACAAAGGAAGGATGTTGGAGTGATTGTCGGCCAAAATTGTGAGCCATTCAATTGAACATTTACATAAAAACTCGTGCTCGAACCTATCCGTTAATGACATTTAAATTATTATCACCTTCCTGCCACCATACGATCGTTCCATTTATTTATAGTCGCTCATTAAAGATGCGAAAAAGGCTTAAATCTGTCGAAACCTGTTGAAATCTCGGGGCGTCTCGGGGTAGGTGGTGGATAGCCGGATGCACCCACCAATAAAGATGCACACACGGAGATGAGTAGTATAAACTCATAAAATGAAGATATTGTTCATTTCGATATAATTTAAGTGCAATTTAATTTCGCAATCAGCCACACTGTGTCTCCCTTGTGACCCGGGATGCACCAAAATACAATAAAAACCACCGAAAAAAAGGAGAATTGCATGCGTTGGGCTGGAGTGCCGTATCCACTCATTACATGGCCTCTCTGTGCCGTTTGTGGCGAAAAATGGACATACATATGAGCGAAAAAAAACTTATTGCAATCCGGCATTTTTTCGATTTCGTAGCATTCATAATGGTTATTGCACCTTCTGCTTGCGTGCAGCGCAGAGTACGCTGTGTTGGGTGCCTGTACTCGGTCACACGGGGTGGTTGAAACAATGCGCCCGAGGGTTCGGTTTTTATTTTCAAAAAGTCACGGAAATTAAAAATTCCAACCATCTCCACCCGGTCTTCTTTGGCACTCAAGCAATGACGTAGAAAGGGACATTCCCGAAGCGGGAAGGAATGCGTTTTAAAGGGAAAAGCGACCACAACCTGACTAGCGAGCTTGATTTGGAGCGCTATCGTTTCGTGCAGATATCCCGCCGTCGTCTTCCGTCGTTGTCGATCGATCGATTGTCCGCGCTATTACAGCTTTTGCAGCAGCACGCACACACGAATGCCACGCAAACAGGTTCCTGATAGGGGAAAGATTGTCATCTTTTATCGGTCTCGGGAAATGAGGACACCGGAGGTCAGTTTCGTTTGGAAGAAACCAGCATCATCATTAGCAGAGGCCAAGCACACCCAAGTGGGTCGAATGAATTTGTTACGAATTGCGGAAAGCAGCGGCTTCTATGCCGTCGTACGGACGCGTGTTAACGATCGTCGACGGAAATTGACCCCATCGCCGTTCCAGCTATAAGCTCGAACAAGCCGCATCGTCGAAGCCAATCAATCAATCGTCATCACTATGGCCCTTTAGCTCTTGCTGGCATGGCAAAGGGCCAACTTCAAACGATGGCGCTATGGACGATTTAATGGATCAGTGGAATGGAGATGGACCCTCCTGTTCGAGGCGAATAGGTAAGGGTCAGCGTTGCGCACCGACAGTGCACCGACAGTGCTGGTGTATCGACATACGAGCATGTGTGGGATTGGATTTTAAACTGCATATTAGGATGGAATAACTTTAGATAAGTTTTCCGATGAATTCTATTTGATTTTTTTTATAAAATTTACCACACCATGTGCCTTGTAGTGTCGCAAGGCGATGCAAAATAGTTTTCATTTACATGGTAAGTTTCTCTCTAACGAGGGTCAGCTACCTAACATACTTCTACTGAATTTCTTTGTGCCTCATGAACCTTTACCTAACTGGCTGAGTAGCTAATGTATGTTGAAATAAGAAATTAGAAAAAAACGCATACAAATTCTCTTAAAAAAACGCAAGCAAAAAATACTGCATGAAGGGGCCAACAGTTTTGTAGTCAACTTTGTAGCCAAACCAACCCCAAAAACCGAACCAACTTTTGCAACCGGAATCGCAAGTTCGCATGTCGCTGTTCGCGCCCAAAAGGCGAACGATAAATCTTCGTTACCGCAAGGCTCGTGTTTTTTTTGCCCGCCAGGGCGAACCCTATTTTTATGGCGGTGCAAAAAGACTGGGAAATCCTCCGCTTTCGATTAGTACCACCTCCGCTGACGGTGGCCATTGTGAGCAGGAGAAAATTAATATTTATTTTCATTTCAGCGGTTTCGAATTTGTATTCACTAGGAGCTTTTTTCGTTACTTTGAGCTGAACTACAGCACGTAGGGTTTTTTGTTGTTGTCGGTGTTACACTGTCTAGGAGGTTCCTTCACTGGAAATTAGAACAAACGTGAAAGGCCGGCCCGTATTGTGACATCTGTCATTCTTCCCGTTTGGAGCTTATTAGGAATTATCTCCATGATTTATTCGCGTTGCAAACAAAACCCTGAGAAATAAAACGCCTCCAGTGCACTCGGGAAGTTTTCCCAACTAGGTCGTTCGTGGAATGTCCCTACAAACCGGGGCGGGCGCTGCTGCTAATGTCCCTCTTTTGGAAAACAAATTCTACGTGACCTGGAAAACTTTGGAACCTTTTTTTTTGCGTTGGATACTTAAAACTTTACGCGAAAACTGCTTCCGGTGCTCACTCAACCCGCAGCCTATTTGCACGCAAGGGATTTTACTCACGTTTGTTGACAGCTGACTGGAGAGACTCATGACCTGATCCCGGGCGTCGGCTAGTTCGCGCTTGAGGCGTCGTACTTCCCCTGCTTGTCGTTCCTCGGTTGATCCGTACAAGGACGATCCTCCGGATAGCAGCGAGGCTTGACTACCGTGCACTGTGCCGGGGGAAGGAAGAAAAAAAAACACACAAATGACAACCGGAAATTAGGAAAGATACACACACTGCTGAGCATAAGATGTCCATAAATAGAGCCTTACCTTCATCGTTCTTTTTCGGATAGGTCAATCGATTACCGCCACTACCTGCACCGGTATGTGTCGGCGAGAGGAGTCCTGCGAAACCACGGGCCGGTGGTGTTGGTGAGGTTGGTTGACTCCACGGAACCATGCCAGCACCGTTACCAGCGTGGACGACCGTTCCCACGGGGAGACAATAGTACGGTTCGATCTCCACGTCCGGACCCCGGCTCAACATCGAGGGATACATTTTCTCCGATTTAGTCGATCTACGTGGTGTACGAAGAAAAAGACAATATTAGCGTAACGTTAAAGTTAACAGAGCGCAGAGTTATAGGGTCGGTTACGTCGCTGCGATGATGATGATCTACATGATCTTGAACGAAACATAACGCTGTCTGTATAAAGATAGAGATAGTGAGTGAGTGTTAGAGAGAGATAGAGAGCGAGATTCTCCCTGATAGCCTGATGAAATGAGTGTTTAAAGAGGACACCAGATGGGGCATATTTTTGTGGCTTTAATGCGAAGGCTATGATGGATTCATGCAAACATGTACCGAACGAGCAGTGGGAACCGTTAAAAGGAGCTGGAGCTGGCATGCGAATAAATATTTAAATCGCAAACAGAGTTATTCAGATTTTCAACACCGGGACGGAAGCCTCGCGCGGTCGGCGCTGGCCCACCGCAACGCCAAAAGTCTATAAATGGTCAGAACGCGTCCGAAGGAGCCAGTGCCCCGGGAGCGCGGTCCGTCAAATCAACGTCGTCCGTGCTGTTTGGATTTAAGGTTCGCGTTTCTGTCGCCAGACCCAGTCCAGGTCACTATTTATGATGTGGCAACGAGAAATGCAAAGCGATCGCCACACACTGCCAGTTGGTGCTTCGGGGCGAGTTGGAAGCTTATGCTTATGATGTGCGCCTTCGGTGTACGTAAATACGGAGCGCGCGGGCCTCAAAGCGGGCGAATAAATATTAAAGTGACGCGACATTAGGCGACACGGCTTTGGACGACTGCAGAAAAGGGTCAATATATGCAAACCGCTCCACCTTCCTACGCCTCTGTTGACGGACGGCTAATGCAGTCGGCACGGACCAGTGGTGCCCGAATGCCAGTTTTTATTAATGAGAAAGTTTATCGTCCACCGTAGGCCGTGCGGTGCTTCCTTCTGAATATGGTGCGCGCCTGGCTCGGTGTAAAATAGACAACTAGCGCCAATCGATCCTCACGAACGGCGGCGATGGGGTAACAGCTTCATTAAAAGTGACCATATTTTACCGGAGCCCTCCGGATAGAACGCCCAGAATGTGCTACTTAATACGAGTTTTATGACACGATGAGTTTTTACGAGTGGCCGCGCCACTTCTCTTCCACCGTGGGAGCGTGCGTTATTTTTGCGGGCATTCCATTGTTCATGTAAAAATTTCTCGTTCTAGATAGCGCATAGCGCTATCACAACATTGTTGAATGCGTGACGAGCAGCTCAGAATGGCATGAAAGCTGTAGACAAACTCTGAGATTCCAACACTCCACACCACTGGCCCCGTTCGGTGTCCGCTACCAGACTGCAGCACGAGAAACAGCGAGGAAAAAAAAACTTCCCAAAGAAGAATAATATTATCAAACTCCCTGCACCCCCAGTCCTCTTCCCCACAGCGTTGCACTGTCGGATGGAAAAGTGGAAAACATAATTCCACTCCATTGTCTATCGCAAACCAGTGGCCACTGGCACGAAGGAACCGACAACTTGCGAGCCTATCGGCACCACACCAGACAATGGTTGTTCAGAATGCAATAAAACAAAGTAAATTTAATTAAAAACTTTTTAATCTTATCAAACGGGGGCAGCGCCTGTTCCGATTTTACCCTAAAGCCATCTTCAATAGCTCAATCTGTGGACGTTGGAAGAAGTTTTTTCATCCAATCGAATAGGTGTCGAACGTCACCTGATACAGGATCCTAATTCGATAAATCGATTGAATTCTACGCAGGATATCATTATCGGTGG